>CM053273.1:46099473-46283993 GCA_028583415.1 Protea cynaroides | reverse complement strand
GATTATGTGACCACTCAATTAAAATTGACTGACCTCACTTCCTGACTGAGTGATTGGCCACACAACAGCTATCAATCAGCCACACAACCAAAATATACTATTTTTGGGTTGCTTCACTCACTTAGCCTTGTGGTTCTTTCACATGGTTGGGCCGCTCGAGCCGATTATGATGGGAAGACCTAGCACGACATGGTTAAACCCGATTAGTGAAGTTCGGGTCTTACATTATGATTTTCATTACAACTGATGTTTGTGCAAAAGTGAGTACAGACCACAATCCAGTCAGTTACTTGACCAAAAAAACAAAAGGAAAATACATATAAAAGGGAAAAATAAACTATGACTAAAAGAAAAAAAAAGAAGTAAAAGTCTTTCCACCCATTAATAAAACTACTAACTCCCACCTGAAGGAAGACAGACAAACCTAGTGACTCTCATAGCCTCCCACATCCGCTTAACATCATTACTAAGCCTCTGAATGATGGTGTACGGATCTCTAATAATAGGCTTAGGAATTGTAGGAGTATGACTACCAACCCTTACCGATGCTGGTGAAACACCTTTGCCTTCAACGATGGGTGTACCCTGTTGCTGAGTACCCTCCGCATCATCTGCATCACCATTGCCACCCTCTGCCTTATCATCATTACTGGTAGAATCGATCGAAACATCCTCTATCTGTACATCCTCTGTAGCCATCGTCGTAGCAGTAGCAAGTGCCTCCTCCTCTGCTACTCTGCCAAAAGCGATAGGAATGATAAATGCTGGTAGTATAGCCTCTAACTCGTCATCGATAAGGATAGCATCCTGTAAACCTTGCATGCATCCCAATGTATGCCAGCCAAGGTCTATATGAACTGACGTCTCCACCCCCTCATCAGCAAAAATGTCAACACCCAACTCTCTGAAGAGATATGTGAGCAATCATCCATATGGCAAGTTCCTCTCATTGCCATGTGCTGCTACGATCATCTTCCACATAAGAATATAGGGCAATAATAGCTGGTACTTGATATAGGGCAGGAATAGCTGGTAACAAGTACAGACATAGGTCACATGTTCATTGAAACTCGCTATTTCCTCCCTATGCCTACTCCTTAGGATGATGTTATGCTGAATAATCCGACTGTATACCCATGGAAGTGGTTGATACCTAGACTCTACATGTTTCCATCCAGGTATTCTCAATTGACTCCAAATCTCCTACCTGAAAGTTTCAGAGCTAAGTGTAGAAAATAAAGACGCTGGTCTGGTATATATGCAATCGCCTGCTACAGAAATATAAAGTAACTCCACCAACTGATGGAAATCGAATGACATATCCACTCCAAGCACTCTACACGATATCCTTAAGCCCAAATCTAGATTCTCATCCTTGAGATCAGTCTCTACTCTGAGATTGCAATAGAAAAGTCTGACCAGATTAGGTCTGGTAACCGTCCTATACTTTAGGACCGATGCCCAGCCTAATGCAATGAAAGCCTCACCCATGGCAAAGCGTCGCAACTAGTCGAAGTCTAAGAACATGCCTAACTAGATAGGGATATTCTTGAATCTAAGCCAAGCATCTTGATCAGAATGAGAGCAGAATATGAAATTGTCAAAAGCTTGTGATCTAACCATTTTGTTGCAAAACACGCAATAATGGAAATTATGCGAGGAATCAAGTTGAGCAAAGCCTTAGATAAATGAACAATATTTATACAGAATTAAAACACGGTTTGAATTAATGGGAAACCGAGTAAGTGAAGCTTCACTGGAAATTTCAATAAAAAAAGCATCGAATAGCAGACTTGAAAATATAGAATACGTACCGACACATGAATATGAGATTCTAAAATGGTTAGAAATGATCTAAACATCTCATAAAAGGGCTGTTTTATGATTTGAAACATTGAAAATTGATAAATATGAGAAGATAATCATATTTGATCGGTTAAAAACATCCAAGCAACTCTTAAATGTAATTTGCAACAAGTTATAGTAAGTTACACGGAGTCAAGAAATGTTAATTTGAATACCTAGGTTATACCAAACCAAAACGGGAAAAATTCGATAAGTAGCCAATATGTAAGACCCGTTCCTTGCTAACCTAGTCTTACCACTTTGTATTAGGTCTTCCTATCATGGTCGGACCAAGCGGACCAAGTGCGTGAAGAATCCACAAATCTAGGTATGTAATTCAAACCAAAAATCATCTAATTGAGACGTGTAGTCGCATACCTAAATAGGTGTGGTCGACCACACCTCAGAATATTTAGACCACTTGAATCTGAAATCTGTGGAGCAGTTTTGAGATGTGTGGTCGACGGATACTGCAACCCTACGTGCATCCACACGATGGTATACTAACTTCGAAATTTGGAAACCTTCCTAATCTGAAGCTGGTTCTTTCCTAATCAAAGTGAGACTTTATATTGATGTTTTCCTCTATATAAAGGACGTCCCTTAGTCTCTTTCACTCTTTTAGAACCCAAACTGAAAGAGAGAGAAAGAGGGATGCTGGGGTGAGGCCTTGGATACACTGTTTGGCATTAGGATTGGTTAGTAGCTAGCCCAGTTTGCAAGCCCTCGCTAACAGGGGCTTACGTGTTGGTATAGCATTATAAAGTAATAAACGTTAACCTTTGTTGTATAATGTTATGGTAGGGTGGATGGGGACGACGATAAACGTTAACCTTCGGGCGGACTTCCACACCCTGTGTATAGAGGCGGTGTCAATAAACGTTAACCTTTGACCACCCAACCTTTCTATTGTGCATTGCAAACTATAAACCAGACCAAAGAGATAAATGAATGTGCATGCATATGTAATGTTGCATTGTTTTGGCTACTCACTGAGCCGTGTTGTGTGCTCACTCCTCGACGTCGAATATTTTTAGTTGATGATGCAGGTTACACAGTTGAAGACTATATGAATGCTTCTACGTATGGGACGGTAGCAGCAATGAAAGCTGGAGCTAAAGATGATACACACGACTCCTCTTGCGAGTGCAACTCGTGTGTATTTGACTAGATATTTTTATAGGTTTCTTAATTGGATTTATAAGACATGTATTTGGTACTTAAATATTTAGGTCTCAGTTAAACACAGAATAATTTGCTATTATTTATGGATAACATTTTAGTTCTCAGTTCATTTATTTATAAGACTTCCGCTATTGTGTATTTACTCTGATTATGATGGTGAGTGTATGAAGGTTCAGGTAACGCGGGGATAGCCTATTTGAGATCCTGGTTGAACCGTTGGTTATTTAGCGGTTCATCACACCATTCTGAAATGTGTGGAATTGGGGTGCGACAACTTGGTATTAGAGCATCTCAGGCCTTGCCCGCTGAACTATCATACATTCACGGAAATAGTGAACTGAGATAGGATAAAATAAAAACAGTAATATTAACACATTATAAGCACAAGTGATGTTGAGAGCAAATTTAAAAAGAGAATAATACATCTATTAAAAGGAGAAACAAGTTGACATACAATGAGAGCGAAACAAAGTGTAAATATATATCTAAAGCAGAGTACAGTCCACAACCCCGACAGTTACCCTGAAGTACAGGAAAAACAAAAAGTATAATCAGGAAGCGGGAGGCGAAGGAGGAGGTGGAGCCTCACGATCTCTGTCGTAGTCCTCAGCATAGACTCTAGTCAACCAGGCTATCTGAGTCTGGGTCGTCCTGTAGACTAGCTGTGAGATCGGCTACTCTCCTGTCAGTCGCACGCTGGATCTCCATGAGCTCACCTATCCGCACGTTAGATGTGTGCTGAGCAGCCAACAGCTCATCCACTCTCATGCGCTGAGCATCTAGCAACTCCCCCATCCTCAGGTCCGATCTGCGCTGAGTCTCTCTGATCTCACGCAACATCTCCATCATATCAGAAGACGGATGCGAAGGACCAGCCTCATGAGAAGGACCAGTCTCAGGTACAAAATCCGCCGCATGCGAAGTACCAACTCCAGCCGCATGTGTAGGTGAAGGCGGGGGTATCGCGTCGACGTCCATGTACATACGATCATCATCATCGACGGGATCCACCTGAGCCCTAGCAGCAGCAACAGCAGCCTCAGCATCAGCCACCTCAACCCGAGTGTGAGGGTGCACCATCGCGTTCCTCTCATCATCGCTAACCTGAGCGTCTCGAAGTCCCATCTTGCATATAGCCTCCCAATCTAGAGGCGACGAGAAGGTCTTCTCCTGAATCTTCTCATCAACTAGGTCAACCCCTGATCGGGCTGTAGTAATTGACTATCAATCTCGGCTCGCAACCACATCTCAATAAAGTCGTGCTTACCAGGTGCATAGTACACCATAGGACCATCATAAGGAATGCCCAACAGGTCGGCCAGCTGCCGATAATCAAAGGAAATCTGCACCCCCTTGACGTAGCTAGTGATGCGCAACTCCTGACCAAGCTCCACATCGTTGTGGTTTCCCACAATCTGAAGGTTACAGTGGGGTAAAAATTTAAAAATTGGGCATTATAATGACGTAAGTTGGTCAAAAGCCTCATTTTTCACCCATACAAGTGGGCAGGAGGACCTACGTAAGTTTCAACACATCATACAACAGTTAAACAGAAGGAAATTTTAACTGACAAGGTCCAATTTGAAGGAATTGCAAGAAATCGAAAAATTTCGACAAATTAGGGCAAAAAGAGAAAAAAATCTAAGTTTCTCGATAACCAACCGATGAAACTCAAAAAATTTTGAGGGCTTTCGTTCCTCAAGACACCAACAACAAAAGCCCCCAATAAAAATCGAATTTTTACGGTTGGAAAAAGTTTAATTTGAAAAATACAAGTTAAATGGGCAAAAACCTAGGAATGGAAACCAAAAAACAGGTAAAAATGGGAATGCATACCTGTAGGGATGAAGTGGATGTCGAAACTCGGACTAAAATCGATCCACAACAGTGAAGTAGCACTGTAGCAACTCGGAGAGAAGAGGCGAGTCGAAACGGGAGGGAAATAATAGAAAATGACCCAAAATTAGACTTTAAAAATCTGATTTTTGGTCAGAGGGTCGGACAACTCGACCAGAGCCATCGACCCTCTGATCGACTCTCTAATCGACCCTCAGCTCTCGGGAATCTGACAGAAAAACACAGGGTCAGACATTAAGGGTCTGACATACCATCGACCCTCACCATCGACCCTGTATAGAAAAGACAGTATTTTGTTTATAAAATGAGCTCGAATTGGAATTGATTATTGGTTAACGTGCCTACATGACATATACATGATTTCTCACATATTTTGATGATTTTCAGGCACCACCAATCATCGAAAAAAAATATGTCTGGACGTAGAGTTACCCGACAGACCTGAAATACAGTCCCACCACCACCACCAGTGGAGGAGACTAGTCAAGAGAATAACCATGCACAGGGTAATCCAGAACCGGAAAACCCTACAAATTTGCCACCTCCACCACCGGAGCTAGCAACTGTGGTTATGAACCTAGCTCAACAGCTACAGCAGATGCAACACGCACAAGCTCAAATGAAGGTTGCCATGGGGATTATGTATCAAGCCACTCAGGCTGCACCCATACACACTGGGCAAGCCAGTGCAGCACCAGTGGGTAACCACCCAGCTCCTCAGACACCTCAACAACTGGCTGCACCAATTCCAGTGTAGGTCCCAGAAGCAGCACAAGGGATATACAACTATCCACCCCCTATGTTTGGGGCATACCAAAATCAACTGGATCACTCCCGGCTAGTAGAGAGATTTTTGAAAATGAAACCGAGAGAATTCAACGGCAAGCCGTCTGATCCACTATGGCCAGCACACTGGATAGACGAGATGGAAAGGAACTTCCTTATGATGACTATCACCGAGGAAGAGAAAGTACTATGCGCCACCTTCATGCTCAAAGGCGACGCACACCAATGGTGAAAATCTACAAAGACGTACTTATTTGACCAAGCACGCCCTACTCACATGGGCTATATATAAAGAAGCGTTCTTCGAGAAGTATTTCCCAAGAAGCTTCAGAGATCCAATGGAGAAAGAGTTCTTGAGTCTGTACCAGGGGCAGATGTCCGTAGACTCGTATCAACAGCGCTATGAAGTGTTATTTTTCTTTGCACCGGCTAGTATGCAGGAAGAAGATACCAAAACCCGTAGGTTTGTCATGGGACTAAGAGGAAGCATAAGAGAAAATGTTCTGGGCTTAGAGAAGAAAATCTACAACGAAGCTGTCCAGATTGCTCGAGTGATCGAATCGAGGCAGAAGGAGAGTTATTTCTCCCAGAACAGAGGCATCAAGAGACCAGCCGGAAACTCCTACAACGGAGGCAATAATAGGACGTATAAACCTTTTCGTCCTCGGAATTTTGCTACTGCACCAAAGTCTACTTCCGCAGCTCAACCACAGCCAAAGCCAAATTCCCAAGAAGCGATTACATCAAGGACGGGTATATGCGGTTACATCGAGAGGATGCTGCCGTGCCGCCCGATGTGGTCACAGGTATGACCGAAACTTTTAAGATTATTATTTCATTGATTGAGCATGTAGACTAAGTAAAAACGAATCACAGGTATCATACCTATCAATGGCATACCCGCCAGAGTACTCTTTGATTTAGGAGCTACTCATTCATTTATATCTGTGTCGTTTGGAAAGAAGACCAATTTACCCATCAAAACATTAGACTACAAATTACTTGTACGGTCACCGATGGGATTAGAAGTGGAATTAGAGAAAGGTTATAGGCCATGTCCAGTTCTCATTGGCGAGAAAACCTTAGATGCAACTTTAATACAACTTGAGATGGCAAACTTTGACGTCATCTTGGGAATGGACTGGTTAGCTCGACATTCAGCAAACCTATTATGCGCCGAAAAGAAGCTAACGTTCAAAGACAAAGAAGGAGCAGAATTCAGTTTCTCAGGAACCAAAATTCCCAGGAGACGCAAGCTCATACTCTCAGCATTAAAGGCTAAGAAGTGCCTTGAAAAGGGAGCCATCGGATATCTAGTATCAGTGGTCGACCTAACCAAGGACGCGCCACGAATGGAAGATATTGATGTCGTGCGGGATTACCCAGATGTATTTCCGAAGGAACTACCCGGATTACCACCCGACCGAGCCACGGAGTATGTAATAGACCTTCTACCCGGAGCCGCACCAGTATGAAAAGCACCTTATAGAATGGCTCCTACTGAACTGAAGGAATTAAAAGTGCAATTACAAGAACTGCTGGATAAGGGTTATATTAGACCTAGTATATCTCCATGGGGAGTACCGGTGTTGTTCATAAAGAAGAAGGATGGTAGCGTTCGATTATGTATCGACTATCGGGAGTTGAATAAGCTGACAATCAAGAATCGATATCCGCTACCTAGGATCGATGACTTGTTCGATCAGTTACAGGTGGCAAAAGTATTTTCAAAGATCGATATTCGATCACGCTATCATCAGCTGATGATTAAAGAAGGTGACATTTCGAAGATAGCTTTCAGGACAAGATACGGACATTATGAATTCTTAGTGATGTCATTCGGATTAACTAATGCACCGGCAACGTGCATGGAACTTATGAACCGAGTTTTCCACGATATGCTGGATACGTCGGTTATAGTATTTATTAATGACATATTTGTATACTCCAAGGACAAGGAAACCCATATCAAGAACCTAAACGCAGCCCTACAGCGGTTAAGGAAAGAGAAGATATATGCCAAATTTTCAAAGTGCGAGTTTTGGCTAAGTGAAGTCGCCTTTCTAGGCCATGTAGTATCCACTGAAGGAATCAAAGTGGACCCCAGTAAGATCGAGGCTATCGTAAAGTGGGAAGCACCAAAGAGCATTTCAGAAATTAAAAGTTTTCTGGGTCTAGCTGGTTATTATCGGAGATTCGTAGAAGACTATTCTCGGATTGCCGTACCTCTCACCAGTTTGTCCAAGAAAGGTGAAAAATTTGTATGGACGGATAAGTGTGAAAAGAGTTTTCAAACACTGAAGAACAGATTGATATCCGCTCTGATTTTGACTATTCCTACCCCAGGACAGACGTTTACCTTATATACCGATGCATCGGGATTGGGATTAGGATGTGTGCATATGCAAGGAGAGCAAGTGATTGCCTATGCCTCGAGACAATTGAAGGTACATGAGAAAAATTACCCCACTCACGATTTGGAGTTAGCGGCAGTAGTACATGCTGTCAAGATATGGAGACATTACCTATATGGAGAGAAATTCCAAATTAAGTTGGACCATAAAAGTCTTACTTATTTATTTAATCAGAAGGAGTTGAATATGAGACAAAGAAGATGGCTGGAACTATTGAAAGACTATGATTGTGATATCTAGTATCATCCGGGAAAAGCGAACGTAGTAGCAGATGCATTGAGCAGAAAAGCATTGATAAAATCTCAAGGAGAAGCTAGCATGACTGCGGCAATGTGCACTACCGGAATGGTATTCAATCACGGCAACGAGCAGTATGTGATAGACACAACGGATGGATCAGCCAACCAAGGGTTTATTCATCGGTTTTCGAATATGTTCGCGGCATTGAAGATTATACCGGATATAGTGGATGAAGTGGAGACAGCTATCAAAGCAGATCCTTATCTGAGAATAGTATACGAAGATATTGAGAAAGGTAGGACTAACCCTGAGTTCACCTTGGATGACGAGAAGGTACTGAAATACAAAGGAAGAATATGTGTACCCGAAACAGAAAGTGTAGACATTAGACACCGACTCATGAAAGAAGCCCACACCACCATCTACTCGGTACATCCTGGAAGTACAAAGATGTATCATGACCTAAAGAAATTATATTGGTGGAGGGGAATGAAAGCAGATGTAGCTAAGTTCGTGTCTCAATACCTAAATTGTCAGAAAGTAAAGGTTGAACGACAAAGACCCGCAGGACTATTGCAGCGGTTACCGGAACCACCATGGAAATGGGACTGCATCACTATAGACTTCGTCACGGGACTACCATTGACTCCTCGAGTAGTAGACGCAGTTTGGGTGATTGTAGACCGTCTGACAAAGACAGCTCGTTTCATACCAATACGACCTTAGTATACACTGGAAAGGTTAGCAAAGGTGTATGTGGATAACATTGTTCGCTTACACGGTGTACCAGAAAGCATTGTGTCGGATAGAGATCCACGATTTACTTCTAAATTTTGGGAAGGATTGCAAAAGACTACGGGTACAACGTTGAAGTTCAGTACTGCATTCCACCCACAGACAGATGGACGGTCAGAGCGCACAATTCAGATTCTAGAAGATATGCTACGAGCATGTGTAATTGATTTCAACGGATCATGGGATGAAAGGTTACCATTGATCGAGTTCGCTTATAACAATAGCTATCAGGCTACTATACAGATGTCACCTTATGAAGCACTGTATGGCAGAAAGTGTCGAACTCCTTTGTTTTGGAATGAAGTTGGAGAACGTAGTATTGTTGGACCAGAATTTGTTGAAGAGACTTGTCGAGTGGTCGACATTATCAAGGAAAGAGTAAGAACAGCTTAGAACCATCAGAAGCAATATGCGGATACTCGACGAAGAGATCTAGAGTTCGCCGTAGGTGATAAAGTATTTTTGAAGGTATCGCCTCTGCGAGGATTGAAAAGGTTCGGACAAAAAGGGAAACTAAGTCCACGATATGTCGGGCCATATGAAATTCTGGCTAAGCGTGGAAAAGTAGCTTATCAGTTAGTATTACCACCATCTATGTCAAGTGTGCATGACGTATTTCACATATCCTTATTGAAGAAGTATGTCAAAGACCCAACACATGTTTTGACAGTGGATTTGCCAGAATTGACTGATGATTTGACATTTGAAGTAACACCAACGGAAATCACTAGTCAAAAGGATCAACATCTACGCAACCGAGATATCTACTATGTTAAGGTCACATGGAAAAGTAGAGACATGGAAGAAGTTACATGGGAAGAAGAAAATGCTATGCGGAAGCAATACCCTCACTTATTTGATTCAGAAGGTACGTCCAATTTCGAGGATGAAATTTTTATAAGTTGGGGGGAGTTGTAAGACCCGTGTCAAACTAACCCGGTCTTACCACCTTGAACCAGGTTCACCCATCATGGTCGAGTCAAATGGACCAAGGGCGTGAAGGAGAGCGAGATCCCAGGTATCAAATCGACCCAAAAACACTTAAAATAGAGGAAGGGTCGCATACCCAGCTAAACAGGGTCGACCCTCCCAAAACAGAAACTCAGACCCTTAAAATTTGGGAGAGGGTCGAACAGTGTCAGACCACAGGGTCGACGGGATCATCGACCCTCACTTGCCGCCGAAACTGAAGTTAGGAAATTTCCTAATTTTTGATTGGGATTCTTTCCAAATCTCAATGGGACTATTATAGGACATTCCTACTCTATTTAAAGGACGTCCCTAAGCCACTTACACTCCTTTCACAACCCTAATTGAATTGAGAGAAAGAGAGAAGAAGGAAAAGAGGAAGAAAAGAGGCAAGGAAGAAGACTTAGCAAAAAGGAGAAGAATTTCCAGAGAAAAGTAATCTTCTCCGGTATGGATACTAATTCCATGAGTTTCTACAGACCTTAGGTTAGATATGGTTGAGTGTAGGATTTCGGAGAAACCCAAACCATCCATCCATGGTTAGGTGTACATGGAAAACCTAGGAGAATGCATGAAAGCTATTTAAGAGGATGAATCATGGTTTCAGACCATGGAATGAATGTTTAATGGAATGTGGAAGCAAGCCATAGGACCCCAAACACGAAGAATTTATTAAAAAGTGGAAATTAGACCAGAGTGCACCGAGGGTCGCACACAGGATCGATAGACCCATCGACCCTAAGCACCCTGACCATCGACCCTCAACATTCGGGAAGTTCAGACAGAGGGTAGGGTCGATAGACCCATCAGCCCTATATATCCTGAGCATCGACCCTCAGTTAACGGCATGGTTTTTAAATTCGGAATTAATTCTAATTAAATTTTATCGACTTTGTTAGGTTTGCTAGCATTATAATAACACTGTAGAGGTGATTTTAAAGCTTGGAAAAGTATCTTATAGCAAACTAAGGTGAGGAACCTTAACTCCAAACTAAATCAGTTAATAATAAACTATTTTCTAATTCTTGAGTCCTATGCCATGTTTGATTCTATGCAAATATGTTTATAATGTGTATACAGCATGCCATCCAATATTTCTATTACTTGTTCATGCATATTTACTTTATTGTGTATAACATGATGATGATGATGATGATAGGAATAGGCATGTGCTTGTATGTGTGTGGTTGATGTACTTGATGCGAGCGAGTATCAGGAGAGGTGTGATGAGAACGTCAATAAACGTTAACCTTTGGTGGGTCTCAGCACTTTAGCTCTATCTCCAACTCAAGTCTTGTGCATTGACATCGTCGTATCGCCATTACCTTAGCAGAACTATTGTGTCGTAGGGTATCAGGGGAGGTGGTCCCGGTCCTTGTAGTCTCTGACTCTACCGGGGGGCCTTAGCTCTATCTCTATGGACATTCCGAGGGATGCTGGGGTGAGGCCTTGGATACACTATTTGGCATTAGGATTGGTTAGTAGCGAGCCCAGTTTGCAAGCCCTCGCTAACAGGGGCTTACGTGTTGGTATAGCATTATAAAGCAATAAACGTTAACCTTTGTTGTATAATGTTATGGTAGGGTGGATGGGGACGACGATAAACGTTAACCTTCGGGCGGACTTTCACACCCTGTGTATAGAGGCGGTGTCAATAAACGTTAACCTTTGACCACCCAACCTTTCTATTGCTCATTGCAAACTATAAACCAGACCAATGAGATAAATGAATGTGCATGCATATGTAATGTTGCATTGTTTTGGCTACTCACTGAGCTGTGTTGTGTGCTCACCCCTCGATGTCGAATATTTTTAGTTGATGATGCAGGTTACACAGTTGAAGACTATATGAATGCTTCTACGTACGGGACGGTAGCAGCAATGGAAGCTGGAGCTGAAGATGATACATACGACTCCTCTTGCGAGTGCAACTCGTGTGTATTTGACTAGATATTTTTATAGGTTTCTTTATTGGATTTATAAGACATGTATTTGGTACTTAAATATTTATGTCTCAGTTAAACACAGAATAATTTGCTATTATTTATGGATATCATTTTAGTTCTCAGTTCATTTATTTATAAGACTTCCGCTATTGTGTATTTACTCTGATTATGATGGTGAGTGTATGAAGGTTCAGGTAACGAGGGGATATCCTATTTGAGATCCTGGTTGAACCGTTGGTTATTTAGCGATTCATCACACCATTCTGAAATGTACGGAATTGGGGTGTGACACACACCTGTGGTCGCAAAAACTGAGACCACAGGTGCAGTCACACCTACGACCACTCAACTTCTAGAGGTCTGTTTGATTATAGGTTAGATCATTGACTACAATAATTTGATGAACTTGAACCCTAACTTAGAACTTATAAATTTCTTAGGTTTCTAAGAGGTTTAAGATTGAGTTAAGAAGCTTGGAAAAGATTGAACGTTTTTAGTAGGTAAGGGAACAGAACCTAAACTAACTGGCTAATAATAAAATGTTTACTTTTATTGAGTCCAATGTCATGATTGATTCTATGCTTATATGTTTGTAATATGCATCTTACATGTCATCCAATATTCATACTATTACTGCTCATGCATATTTATTTATGTCTATTTATAATATGATGATGATGATGATGCTAGGAAAAGGCATGTGATTATGTGTATGTGGTTATGGTGCTTGAAGTGGAGCATCAGGGGGGAGGATGTGACATTGTGGTTTATCCTGGTCAACAGACTCTAGCTCTAACTCTACTTAAGTCTTGTTCACTGACATCATCGTATCACCATTACCTTAGCAGAACTATTACGTCATAGGGCATCAGGGTAGGTGGTCTCAGACCGTGTGGTCTCTGACTCTGTCGGGGGGCCATAGCTTTATCTCTATGGACATATTAAGGGATGCTGGGGTGAGGCCTTGGATACACTAGATGACATTTAGGACAAGTTAGTTGCGAGCCTAATTCGTAAGTTCACCCCAATAGGGGCTTACGTGTTGGTATGGGTAGGGCATCAGGGAATGTATCGGCGGTCTTTGATCCAGACACTTTAACTCTATCTCTATTCCATGGTGGGTGTATATGGGACGACAATGGTGTTTAATCCATTGGGTAGATTTGCACACTCATGTATAGAGGTGGGGTGGCCGTCAATCCTTTCTGTAGCATATTGCAAACTTAAAACCAGACCAAAGATATGAATTGAATGCATGTATATGTTTGTTGAATTGTTTTATTTGTTCACTGAGCCATGATGTGTGCTTACCCTTTCGATGTCGAATATTTTTTGTTGTTGATGTAGGTCCTACCGTTCAAGATTACATGAACACGCCGACGTATGGACACGTAGCGGCGATAGACGTGGAATCTATGGAAGAGGCACATGATCCATCGTGCGAGTGCAATTCATGTGTTTTCGATTAGTTTAGTTATTCGGTTATCGAAACATGTAATTGATTAATTTACTTTATTTTATGTTTTGAGTTACTTTGGAGATAATTGGATAATTAATTATGCTATTACTGTTAGATACTCAATTCATTAGTATTAAAGACTTCCGCTATTATTTATTTACTCTGATTATGCTTGTGGAATGTATATGGTTTAATCGGATGGGCATGGCCTATACGAGATTTTGGTTAAACCATTGGTTTTTCTTTGACGGTTCATCACATCACTAGTTAGTCTAGATTTGGGGTGTGACACAATATGCATACTTTAGATGTCATTTAAGCTTTAAAATCTATTGGGAATGAGTGGGTTTGGCCTAGAAAGTAATTTGGGATAGTCACTAGCCCTTCTCTTCTTCTCATCCTTACTCAAATTGAGAATGAAAGGGGAAAATGCAACTCACGACCTCATTTAAACATGTTTTTGAGTCAGCCAGTTGATGAAATTGATCTGATCGATCACCAAATATGATCGACCACCTGCTAATAGAAAGCTATATTTGGGTTGTTTTTGGAAAATTTTCATCGTAAATCCCATTACTGTATGTTTAAACATGGTTATAAAGTGATTTTAAGGAAAATTGATCGTTAAATTATAGATTTGGATTAAGTTTGAACTGTTACTATTGTTGAATATCGATATTTGTTGTACAAGAATAAACAACAGTGTTACTTAATGGATCCTAATACTTGTAATCATCTGCGTAGTAAGGACACCCCTCAAACAAGTGTTCAAGGTGCTTTAGAGAATGCACCTTTGCATCGTACTGCTACTAATAATGTTCTACCACCACTTATGACGACTATTGCTAACCTAGCAGAAATCATAGGAAACCTTGTAAGAACAATGGAACAATAACAATAGTAGTAGCAACAACAACAACAGGTAATAAATGACCTAATTGCGGCATTACGTTAAACCCCTGTGCAAGCTAGTGTTCCTCTTGCATTGGCAGCCGCTCTTGCTAATGTAAATGCTGTGCTAGTACCTCCTATAATAAATGCGACTATGCCAACCACCACCATTGTTCATCCTACAGGTTTGGCACAGTTGATTCACATTTTCCACACAGGAAGGATTATTGCCCCATTTCTAATTGAAGGTGCCCAGGCCGAATGCTCTAGGCTGTAGGAAAGGTTTTAGAAGATGAAGTCGTTGAAGTTTACTAGAATGGGAGATAACCCACTACAACCTGTAGACTGGATGCAATCTATTGAGAAGTGCTTCAAGATGATGCTATTGAGTGATGAACAGTGAATTCTCTACGTGAGTCACATGATGGAAGGTAAACTACTTGGTGGGATTCGAATCAGTTGATTCTTGCATCTCTGAATCCTATCATGACTTGGGCTATGTTCATGGCAGCATTCTTCAACAATTACTTCTCTAAAAGCTTCTGTAACAAGAAAGATATTGAATATCTAAGCTATTACCAAGGCCCGAAGACTGTTCAAGAATATCATATTGAGTTCGAGTTAATCTTCTATTTTTCTTTTGCTTGCATGATTACCTAAGATGCCAGGGTAAGGAAGCTTTTCAATGGTCTTCGAGGTGTGATTCAAGCTACTATTGAGACTCGTGGGCATACTAGTTATGTTGAGTGTATTCAAACTGCTAAAGTGGTTGAAGATGCTCTCAGAGATAGTTATCAAGCCAAGAATGATTTTGCAAAAGATTTTCTACTACACCTGACAAGAAGATCTCCAAGAACCACTCCAGGGTAAGTTCAAGAACAACAGTGTTGTCACTACCAAGCCATCTGCAAAGCCTCTTGCAAATAGCACCCGGTTAGGACCAATTAAGTGCTTCAATTGTTAGTAAGTTGGTCATATCCAGTCTAATTGCCCTAAGCTTGCTTTAATTGTCGATAAGTTGGTCATAACCAGTCTAATTGCCCTAAGCTTGCAAATTCTCAATAGGGAAAGGTTTTTGCTATGTTAGTTGAAGAAGTAGAGAAAACTCTCGGTGTAGTGACAAGTATTATAAATTAAAGTAATTTTATTTTTTTCGATACTATTGAATGTTGGTATATATGTTAATGCATGATTTACACACAGTAGGATATTCGATTGCCCGGGTTGAGTTCTCTTTGATTCTGGAGCTACTAATTCATTTGTATACCCTAAGTTCACCAAGAAGCTATCCTTATTTGCTAAGCGATTAGTATCTGAATTGGTTGTTCGTACTCCTTTAGGACTGGAAGTAGTACTGACAGAGTACTATGGCCCATGTCAAGTACAGCTAGAAGATTAAAATCTGAATGTTAATTTGAAAGAACTCAACATGTCAGATTTTGATGCTATCTTAGGCATGGATTGACTCTCCACCTACTAAGCCAGTGTGCTTTCTACTGAATGGAAGATTCTTTTCCAACCAGTTGATGGAAAAGCTTTTGAATTTTTTAGAGATAAACCTATAAAGGGTAAGAAGATGTTTATATCTGAAATGTATGCCTACAAGCTATTGCAACAAGGTTGCGTTAGATACTTATCATTTATGACTAATACTACCATAGAGATACCAACCATTAACTAAATTAATGTAGTAAATTAGTTTCCAGATGTGTTTCCTAAAGATTTAACTGGTTTACCTCTTGATCGTAAAACTGAGTTCATGATCGATCTTGTTTCGATATCAGATCCTATATTTAAAGCCCTGTATAGGATAACGCCCTCTGAGTTGAAGGAATTGAAGGTTCAACTCCAAGAACTATTAGACAAGGGATTCATAAGACATATTATTTCCCCTTTGGGTGTGCCAATCTTGTTTGTCAAGAAAAAAGATCGAAGCATTCGATTGTGTATTGATTATCGTGAGCTGAATAAACTCACTACCAAGAAATATCCTCTACTCTATATCAATGTTCTATTTAATCAACTTCAACGAGCCCAAGTGTTCTCCAAAATAGATCTTTAATCTGGATATCATTTGTTGAAGATTTGAGAACGCCATATACCAAAGACTACTTTTAGGAATCGATATGGACACTATGAGTTCTTAGTCATGACTTTTGGATTGACCAATGCTCTCGCATCATTCATGGAACTCATAAACAAAGTATTCTAGGATTTTCTAGATCACTCCGTGAATGTATTCATTATTTAATCCTTGTCTACTTGAAGACTATGGAAGATCATGCTATGCATCTTCGTCAAGCTTTGTAAAGACTTAGACAAGAAAAGCTATTTGCAAAGTTCAAGAAGAGTGAATTTTGGTTGAGAGAAGTTGCTTTATAGGTTATGTTATATTTGCAGAAGGAATATCAATTGATCCAAGCAAGGTCAAAGCAATACTCAACTGGGAAGCTCTGAAGATGGTCACCAAAGGTAGAAGTTATCTTGGATTAGAAAAGATATTATAAAATATTTATTGCTGACTTCTCAAGGATAGTCTATAAGACCTGCACTCTACTAACCCAATCTAACAGTGTCGTGCCAGGTCTTCCCATCATAGCCGGATCATGTTGACCAACCGTGTGAAGAAAATACAAGGCTAGGTAAGTGAATTGATCCAAAAATAGTAAAAATATGTTATGTGGTCAACTACCTGAACTTATGTGGTTGACCAATCAATTGACAAAGTGAGACCAGTCAAATTGTGTTGTATGGTCAACACTTTTGAATTGTGTGGTTGACGAATTCGACAACCACACAGTCGACCGCACATACCCAATTAGGAGTTTGTGATTTGGAAACTTTTCAAATCAAAGGAGATCTTTTTCCTAATTATAGGAGGACTCTATATGGAAATTTTTCCTCTATATAGAGGACGCCCCACTATCCTCTCTCACTCTTTTAGATCAATCTCAAACCCTAAACTTAAGAGAGAAAGATAGAGGAAGAGAAAGAGAAGAAGACTGGGAAAGGAAGGCTGGAAGAAGGTCTTTGCAGAAAAGGTCTCTAACTTCCTACAATAAGCTAAAGGTATGGAACTTGTCTCTATAGAGATAGATCACATAGGATAGAGTTTTCCATTGATGATTGGGATGTCAATATGAATCCCTAAGTAAATCTCAAGGGAGATAATGGAGAATAAAATAAGGTTAATGGTCAATAAAAAACTGGCCACCAAACTCTAGCTCAATCTCTACTCAGTCCTACCCACTAACATCATTGTATCACCGTTATCTTAGCAAAACTAGTATGTCGTAGAGCATCAGGGGGAGGACGTGGTACTGTGGTTCATCCTAACCGCCAAACTCTAGCTCCATCTCTATGGGCATATTGAGAGATGCTGAGGTAAGGCCTTGGATACAAATTATGATGACATCTACGATTGGTTAGTTATAAGCCCAGTTTGCAAGTCCTTTCCAGCAGGGGCTTACGTGTTAGCATGGGTAGGACATCAGGAGAAGTGTTGGCAATGTATGATTTGGACACTTTACGTCTATCTCTATTCTATGGTGGGTGCACGTGGGACGACGATGGTGTTTGATCCAATGGACGGATTCACACACTTGTGTATAGAGGTGCTGTAAGACCCGCACTCCGTAAACCCGGTCTAAACCTTGGTTTTGTGTCGTAGCAAGTCTTTCGATCATCACCGGGTCAGACGGGACGAGCGGATGACAAACAGGTACGAAATTGGATCAAAGACGGTCAAATAATCATCATTTATGTTGACCGGTCGATGGTACCGGTCTTGGTACCGGTCGACCGGTCACCTCTGCGCAGCTGAGTGCGGAGATCCAGAATTGGATCTCTGTGGGTCCCATTTTCCTAAACCCTAATGCCTGAACTTTCCTAATCTTAATAGGGTTACTAAACCCTAATGTTAGCCTATAAATACACCCTTAAACCTCCTCAAATCCTTTCCATTCTCTCACAAACCCTAGAGAGGAGAAGGAGGTTGGAAAAGAGAGGAAGCTAGGAAGAAGAAGAAGGTGCCGCCATTACCGTTCGACGACGTTCATGTTACGCCAGTCAACGGTAAGTGTTTTAATCAATCTTCTTACTCTATGATAGTTATAGGGGTGGATCAATACCATGCAAAGTAGGTATTGATCTAAAACCCCAATTGGACCTTAAAACCCTAAGTTGCCGTCAAACCCTAGATTCGAGTTCCTAGATGATATTCATCGAAATAAGACTTAAATGAGTTGGGGATAACTCTAACTCAAAGATTAGACTTAGAATGGATAGGATAAACCCTGAAAAATCCAAGGAAATCGATCAACGGCAGTAGAAAAACCAAGTGTATGGTCTTCCGGAGACATACCGGTCGACCATACCGGTTGCTAGTTTGCTCACGGTGCGAACCGGTATGTTGCAACCGGGTCATCTCCGAAAGGCTGGTTTTGGACTTTGTTGGTTTTCGATCAATGTGAAAACTTAAGGAAACTATTCTAATGAAACCCTAATAATATTGTAGGACTTTGTGACTTCCCGTTTGGATCTTGCGACGTGGAGCAAGCTAACAAACGAGCGTCAGGTAAGGGAGTCTGACCTAAACCTAATAATTAATGGACAGTAAATCTTTGTTATTAACACTGAATATATATGATGTGATGTTTGTGCATATTCACATGCCATCCTTTACTTTCAGTAATTATTATTGTTCATGCATTGTTATGATGTGATTGTTAAGCATGTGATCGTTTTCGTTAGTGTGTGGAGTGGGGCATGGGCCTGGGATCGCTCCTTACACTAGCACTTTTTGTAGTATTCTATCTTAACATGCTTGGTACGGGTGGAGCATCAGGGGAAGGTCGTGGTATGGTGGTCTCCGATGTTGATGCTGGCCTGGCCATGGTTATGTGGCACTGTGGTCTCCAAGGTCGACGCTGGCTTGTCCACGATGCTTTAGCTCTATCTCTATGTCGTAGGGAGTTATGTTGTGATAGGGTCTACCTGCGTTATGTATCTATCCTAGTGGGTCAGTTATGGATAGGGCATCAGGGGAGGTGTGGGAATGCCTTAGCTCTATCTCTATGTCGTAGATGGCTGTGCTCGGATAGAGCATACATTGATGACATATAGGATTGGTTAGTTGCGAGCCCAGTTTGCGAGCCCTGGCCAGTAGGGGCTTAGGTACTGGTATGGGTAGAGCATCCGGGGAGGTACGGGGGTATTTTAGCTCTGTCTCTATTCCATGATGGGTGCATGTGGGCCAATGGGGGTGTGATCCATGAGGTGCCACACACTCGTGTATAGAGGTGCGGGGGCCACCAAACCTTTCTATAGCACATTACAAACTTAAACCAGACCACAACATAAAATGATTGTTACTCATGCATAATATTGTGAAACTGTCTGATTGTCTTACTGAGCTAAGTTGTGAGCTCACCCTTTGTATATATACATGTTTTTAGATGTTGATGCAGGTTATACAGTGGATGACTACATGAACGCTCCGACGTATAGTGATGTTGCTTCTTTGGGTGTACAGGCAGGAGAGGACGAGCATGACGCTTCATGCGAGTGTAATTTCTGCGTGTACCTTTGATTGGATTTTTATTTATTTGTTTCAATTATTTTTAGTTGGATTAAGTGGATGTAAGGATATGATATTTTATGTTTGGATTTGAATAATTAGATATTCTATTTAATTTATCAATAGATTCTCAGTTCATTTATTTAAAGACTTCCGCTGTATTATTTATATTCTGATTGTGGTTACGTGCAATGGGTTTGTATGAGTGGACACGGTCTATTCGAGATCCTGGTGTGAACCGTTGGTTCAATGACGGTTCACTCACACCATTCTGGTTGGATCAGAATTGGGGTGTGACAACTTGGTATCAGAGCGCTCGGGCTCTGTCCACAGACCATATTGCACTTAACTAAGTCGATGAACTGAGTTAGGAAAAATTTAAAAATTTTAATATAGACACACCCTAAGCATTGTTTGATACCTGAGATGGATTAAGAAAGAGCATAATATACTATAATAAATATGAAACTTAACATGTTCACATACACTAGTTAGAAAAAACCATGAAAACTTTCATTCAAATAGGAAAAAGGAAGTATCAGATAAAATAGTACTACAGGGTACGGTCCACAAACCGGACAGTTACCCTGTTATATAAACAGTCAACACAGAAGAAAATAAAAAGGGACAATCATGGGGAAGGGGCCTAGGAGGAATAGGGTCCGCTATGTCATAATCTCGCTCGTATGCGACCCTAAGCCAGTGCACTTGATCCTGAGTGACTCTGAGGTTGTGAGCCAAGTGCCCCAAGTCACGGCTCATCTCACGCCGAGCATCCTTGATCTCCGTGAACATACCCATCACGGTGTCGGGAGGAGGCTGAGAAGGTCCCGCTGCATGTGTAGGCTGGGGTGCTGCCACTGGTACATCCTCCGCCCTACCATCGCTATCCCCATCATCACCCCCTACATTCACAGGTAAGACAGGGAAGCCATTGTGGCCAGCACAGTGGGTTGCAGAGATGGAGAAGAATTTCCAACTGATGTGTAAGACCCGTGTCAATCTAACCCGGTCTTACCACCTTGAACCAAGTTTACCCATTATGGTCGAGTCAAATGGACCAAGGGCGTGAAGGAGATCGAGATCCCAGGTATCAAATCGACCCAAAAACACTTAAAATAGGGGAAGGGTCGCATACCCAGCTAAGCAGGGTCGGACCTCCCAAAACAGAAAGTCAGACCCTCAGTTTTGAAGGTAGGGTCGGACAGCTTATGACCCTAGGGTCGACGGGATCATCAACCCTCCCATCGACCCTCGGATTCTGCCGAATATAGAAATTAGAAAATTTCCTAATTTTCGATTGTGATTCTTTCCTAATCTCAGAGGGACTAATTTAGGATGTTCCTACTCTATTTAAAGGACGTCCCTATGCCACTTTCACTCCTTTCACAATCCTAATCGAATTGAGAGAAAGATAGGAGAAGGAAAGAGGAAGAATAAAGGGAAGGAAGAGAAATTAAGTCAAAAGAGAAGAGTTACAGAGAAAGGTTATCTTCTCTGGTATGGATACTAATTCCATGAGTTTCTACAGACCTTAGGTTAGTTAATGTTGAGAGTGTAATCTCAGAGAAACCCAAACCATCAATCTATGGTTAGGTTTCCATGAAAAACCATAGAAGAATGCATGAAAGCTATCTAGGTGAGTTATACATGATTTCAGACCATGGAATGAATGTAGAATGGAATGTGGGAGCAAGCCAAAGGATTTCAAACACGAAGAATGGATTAAAAGAGGGAATTGGACCAAAGTACATAGAGGGTCGCACCAAGGGTCGATGACCATCCGGCCCTAGGTGCTCCTGACCATCGACCCTCAGTGTTCGGGAAGTTCAGAGTTAAGGGAGGGACGCACCCAGGGTCGATCCTGACTCCGACCCTACCTCCGACCCTCAGTTAACAGCATGGTTTTTAAATTCTGAATAAATTCTAATTAAATTCTATCGACTATGTTAGGGCTTCTAGCTATACAATAACACTGTAAAGGTGATTCTAAAGCTTGGAAAAGTATCTATTAGCAAGCTAAGGTGAGGAACCAGAACCCCAAACAAAATTTGTTATTAACAAAACTGTTTTCTATTTTCTTGAGTCCTATGCCATGCTTGATTCTATGCGAATATGTTTGTAATGTGCATACAACATGCCATCCAATATTTCTATTACTTGTTCATGCATATTTACTTTATTGTCTATAACATGATGATGATGATGATGATAGGAATAGGCATGTGCTTGTATGTGTGTGGTTGATGTATTTGATGCGAGAGGGTATCAGGGGAGGTGTGATGAGAACGTCAATAAACGTTAACCTTTGGCGGGTCTCAGCAGTTTAGCTCTATTTCTAACTCAAGTCTTGTGCATTGGCATTGTCGTATCGCCATTACTTTAGCAGAACTATTATGTCGTAGAGTATCAGGGGAGGTGGTCTCGATCCTTGTAGTCTCTGACTCTACCGGGGGGCCTTAGCTCTATCTCTATGGACATTCTAAGGGATGCTGGGGTGAGGCCTTGGATACACTTTTTGGCATTAGGATTGGTTAGTTGCGAGCCCAGTTTGCAGCCCTCGCTAATAGGGGCTTACGTGTTGATATGGCACTATATAGCAATAAACGTAACCTTTGTTATATAATGTTCATGATTGGGTGCATGTGAGTTGACAATAAACGTGATCTTTGGGTAACGTCACACACTCGTGTATAGAGGCGGGGTCAATAAACGCGACCTTTGGCTACCTAAACCTTTCTATTGCATACTGCAAACTTATATACCATAGCAAAGATATAATTAGACTTTTTGCATGCATATGTATTGTTGCATTGTTTTGACTACTCACTGAGCCGTGATGTGTGCTCACCCCTCGACGTCAAATATTTTTAGTTGATGATGCAGGTTATGCCGTTGAAGACTATGTGAATGCGTCTATGTACGGGAACGTGACAGCGATGGAAGCTGAAGCTGAAGTGGATACACACGACTCCTCTTGCGAGTGCAACTCGTGTGTATTTGATTAGATATTTTATAGGTTTATTATTTGGATTTATTGAGACCTGTATTTGGTATTTAAATATTTATGTCTCAGTTGAAAACAGAATAATTTGCTATTAAATTAAATGATATCATCTTAGTTTATCAGTTCATGTTATTATAAGACTTTCGCTATTGTGTATTTACTCTGATTATGATTACGGATGTGTGTAAGTTTAGATAACGCGGGGATACCCTATTTGAGATCCTGGTTGAACCGTTGGTTTGCTAGCGGTTCATCACACCATTCTGAACAGTGCAGAATTGGGGTGTGACAACTTGGTATCAGAGCATCTCAGGCCTTGCCCGCCGAACTAACATACATTCAAGACCATTATGAACTGAGATAGGATAAAAGTAAAAGCTTTAATATAAACACACTGTAAGCACAAGTGATGATTGAGAACAAATTTAAAAAGAGAATAATGCATCTATAAAAGGGGAAACAAGTTACATACAATGAGAGAGAGAAACAAAATGTATATACATAACCAAAACAGAGTACAGTCCACAACTCAAACAGTTACTCTGTAGTACAAGAAAATAAATACAATCATGAAGCTGGAGGTGAAGGAGGAGGCGGGGCCTCACGATTTCGGTCATAGTCCTCAGCATAGACCCTAGTCAACCAGGCCACCTGGGTCTGGGTCGTCTAGAGACTGGCTGCAAGATCGGCTACCCTCCTATCAGTCGCCCGCTGGACCGATAACAGCTCATCCACCCTCATACGCTGGGCGTCTAGCAACTCCTCCATCCGCAGATCAGATCTGCGTTGAGCCTCCCTGATTTCCTACAGCATCTCCATCATGTCAGAAGGTGGAAGTGAAGGACCAGCCTCAGGTACAGGGTCCGCCGCAGAAGAAGTGCCAACACCAGCCGCATGTGTAGGTGAAGGTAGTGGTATCGAGTCGACATCCATATACATACGGTCATCATCGTCGACAGGATCCACGTAAGCTCTAACAGCGGCAACAGCAGCCTTGGCATCAGCCATCTCGATACGAGTGTGAGGGTGCACCATCGCGTTCCTCTCCTCATCATTAACCTGGGCATCCCGCATACCCATCTTGCAGATTGCCTCCCAATCTAGAGGCGACGAGAAGGTCTTCTCCTGAATCTTCTCATCTACCAGGTCAACCCCCAGACGGGTCAGCAGGACTGTAATCATGCGTCCATAGGGTAGATTACCCCTATGACCGGACAATGTGGCACTAATCATAGTCCACATGATGATGTATGGAAGGCAGACGGGCTGGCGAGTGCAGATACTATAAATCAGGAACTGGGTCAGCTGAGAAACCCTCTCATAGTGCCCACTCTGTAGAATCAGATTATGCTAGATAATCTTACAGAAGACCCGTGGAGCTGGACGCAGATAACAAGCTCTCATCTGCCAACGATCAGGACGAAGCAACTGATTATCGATCTCGGCCCTCATCTCCATCTCAACAAACTGTGGCTCTCTAGGCGCACAGTACACCATGGGGCCATCATAAGGAATGCCCAACAAGTCGGCCAGGTGCCGATAGTCGAAGGAGATATCTACCCCTTTGACGTAGCTGGTGATGCACAACTCCTGACCATGCTCAACGTCATTGTAATTCCCCACCACCTGGAGATTACAATAGAACTGACGCACAAAATCCAGGCATGTGCACGCGTCGTAGGTGATGACAGGAAGCCACCCCATGTCACCAAAGGCTCCCTCTACGTTGAACACGGCTAACTCAGCCAAGTTCACCATACGACCACCCTCAACCTTCTTACGGGCATAGTCAGCTTACCATACCTCGGCTTCATTGGAACGAAAGCGAAGGGGATCACGAACTCGGGGTACCTTAGTACGAGCCATGGTATCTGCAAAATAAGAAAGATAAGGAAAACAAGGAGTTAATAGGACAAAAATCCGAAACTTGATTTAATAACTACGTAAGTTGACCATAAAGCCCATTCCTCACCATACAAGTGGGCATAAGGACTTACGTAGGTTTGAACATATCCTACAACCCACATGCAGTAGGAAATTTTAACTGACGATGTCCAATTTGAAGAAATTCAAGAAAAATCAAAAACGTCGACAAATTAGGGCAAAAAGAGAAAATTTCAAGTTTCTCAATAACCAACCGATGAAACTCAAAATTTTTTGAGGGCTTTCGTTCCTCGAGACACCAATAACAAAAGCCCCCAATAAAAATCAAATTTTTACGGTTGGAAAAAGTTTAATTTGGAAAATACAAGTTAAACGTGCGAAAACCTAGAAATGGAAACCTAAAAACAGGTAAAAATGGGAATACATACCTGTAGGGATGAAGTGGACGTTGAAACCCGGAGTCAAACCGATCAAAAACGGTAGAGTAGCACTGTAGCAACTCAGAGAGGAGAGACGAGTCGAAACAGAGGAGGAATGGTGAGAAATGACCCAAAATCGGACCTTAAAGGTCTGATTTTTGGTCCGAGGGTCGGACAATTCGACTAGCACAATCGACCCTCGAATCGACCCTCCCATCGACCCTCGGCTCTCGGGAATCTGACATAAATTCAAGGGTCGGAACTGAGGGTCGGACACCCATCGACCCTCAGCTCTCGGGAAGAATAGGTCATTCCCAGGGTCGGATACCAAGGGTCGGACATACCATCGACCCTCACCATCGACCTTGCATAGAAAAGACAATATTTTTTTTAATGAATTAGCTAGAATTGGAATTGATTATCGGTTAGCATGCCTACATGAAATATGAATGACTTCTCACCTATTTTGATAATTTTCAGGCACCACCAATCACCGAAAGCAATCATGTCTGGACGTAGAGTAACCCGACAGACCCGAAATGCAGTCCCACCACCACCACCCGTGGAGGAGACTAGTCAAGAAAATAACTATGCACCGGGTAATCCAGAACCGGCAAACCCTACAAATTTGCCACCTCCACCACCAGAGCTAACAACCGTGGTGATGAATTTGGCATAGCAGCTGCAGCAGATGCAACACACGCAGGCTCAGATGCAAGTTGCCATGGGAATTATGTTTCAAGCCACTCAGGCTGCACCCATGCACACAGGACAAGCCAGTGCAGCACCAGTGGGTAACCACCCAGCTCATCAGACACCTCCATAACCTACTGCATAGATTCCAGTGCAGGTTCCAGAAGCAGCTCAGGGTGATTACCAGTATCCACACCATATGTTTGGGGCAAACCCCCAAAACCAGTTGGACCACTCCCGACTAGTGGAGAGATTTTTGAAGATGAAACCCAAGGAATTCAATGGCAAACCGTCTGATCAGTTGTGGTCAGCCCACTGGATAGACGAGATGGAGAGAAATTACCTCATGATGACTATCACAGAGGAAGAGAAAGTACTATGCGCCACCTTCATGCTCAAAGGCGACGCACATCATTGGTGGAAATCCACGGAGGCATATTTACTGACCAAGCATGCCCTACTGACCTGGGCTATATATAAAGAAGGCTTCTTTGAGAAATATTTTCCACGGAGCTTCAGAGATTCGATGGAGAAGGAGTTCCTGAGCCTATATCAGGGACAAATGACTGTGGACTCATATCAACAGCGCTACGAAGAGCTGTTTTTCTTTGCACCGGCTAGCATGCAAGAAGAAGATACCAAAACCCGTAGGTTCGTCACAGGACTGAGAGGAAGCATCAGGGAACATGTTTTGGGCTTAGAGAAGAAAATCTATAATGAAGCTGTCCAGATTGCTCGAGTGATAGAATCGAGCCAGAAGGAGAGTTATTTTACTCAGAATAGAGGCATCAAAAGGCCAGTCAGAAATTCTTACAACGGAGGCAATAACAAGACATATAAGCCTTTCCGTTTTAATGCTGCAACCAGGACTACTCCAGCAGCTCAACCACAGCCAAAGCCAAACTCTGAAGTCCTGAAGTGTTTTAACTGCAACCAGCCGGGACATATGGCAAGGGAGTGCCCTAAGCCCAAGAAGCAATTCCATCAGGGACGTGTATATGCTGTTACGTCCGAGGATGTGGCCGCATCACCCGATGTGGTCACAGGTATGACTAAAACTTTTAAAGTTATAATTACATTGAATGAGCATGTAAACTAAGTAAAGATAAATCATAGGTATTGTACCTATAAATGGCGTACCCGCCAGAGTACTCTTCGATTCCTGAGCTACTCATTCATTTATACCTGTGTCATTTGAAAAGAAGACAAAATTACCCATCAAAACATTAGACTACAAATTACTTGTACGATCACCGATGGGGTTAGAAGTGGAACTAGAGAAAGGTTATGGACCATGTCCAGTTTTCATTGGCGAGAAAACCTTAGATGCAACCTTGATACAACTTGAGATGGAAGACTTTGATGTCATCTTGGGAATGGACTGGTTAGCTCGGCATTCTGCAAATCTATTATGCGCCGAAAAGAAGCTAACGTTCAAAGACAAAGAAGGAGCAGAATTAAGTTTCTCGGGAACCAAACTTCCCCGGAGGCGCAAGCTCATACTTTCAGCCCTAAAGGCTAAGAAGTGCCTTGAGAAAGGGGCAATCGGGTATCTAGTATCCGTGGTCGACCTAACCAAGGAAGCACCACAAATGAAAGATATTGATGTCGTGCGGGACTATCCTGACGTATTTCCGGAGGAACTACCCGGATTACCACCCGACCGAGCCACGGAGTTTGTGATAGACCTTATACCTGGAGCCGCACCAGTATCAAAAGCACCCTATAGAATGGCTCCTATGGAACTGAAGGAACTGAAGGTGCAACTACAAGAACTATTGGACAAGGGTTATATTCGACCCAGTATATCTCCATGGGGTGCACCGGTGTTGTTCGTAAAGAAGAAAGATGGTAGCATTCGATTATGTATCGACTATCGGGAGTTGAATAAACTGACAATCAAGAATCGATATCCACTACCTCGGATCGATGACTTGTTCGATCTGTTACAAGGAGCGAAATTATTTTCTAAGATCGATCTTCGATCAGGCTATCATCAGCTGAAGATTAAAGAAGGTGATATTCCGAAGACAGCATTCAGAACCAGATATGGACATTATGAATTTTTGGTTATGTCTTTCGGATTAACTAATGCACCGGCAACGTTCATGGAACTTATGAACCGAGTTTTCCACGATATGTTGGATACGTCCGTTATAGTATTTATTGATGACATATTGGTATATTCCAATGACAAGGAAACCTATATCAAGAACCTACACGCAGCCCTACAGCGTTTAAGGAAAGAGAAGCTATATGCCAAATTTTCAAAGTGCGAGTTTTGGCTAAGTAAAGTTGCCTTCCTAGGCCATGTAGTATCCGCTGAAGGAATCAAAGTGGATCCCAGCAAGATCGAGGCTATTGTAAAGTGGGAAGCACCAAAGAGCGTTTCAGAAATCAGAAGTTTTCTGGGTCTAGCTGGTTATTATCGGAGATTCATAGAAAATTATTCTCGGATTGTCGTACCTCTCACCAGTTTGACTAAGAAAGGTGAAAAGTTTGTATGGACCGATAAATGTGGGAAGAGTTTCCAAACACTGAAGACCAGATTGATATCTGCCCCAATTTTGACTATTCCTATTCCAGGACAGACGTTTACCTTATACACTGATGCGTCGGGACTGGGATTAGGATGTGTACTTATGCAAGGAGAGCAAGTAATTGCTTATGCTTAAAGACAGTAAAAGGTACATGAAAAAAATTATCCCACTCATGATCTGGAGCTAGCGGCAGTAGTACATGCGGTCAAGATATGGAGACATTACTTATACGGAGAGAAATTTCAGATTAAGGCGGACCATAAAAGTCTTACTTATTTATTTAATCAGAAGGAGTTGAATATGAGACAACGAAGATGGCTGGAACTATTGAAAGACTATGATTGTGATATCCAGTATCATCCGAGAAAAGCGAACGTAGTAGTGGATGCATTAAGCAGAAAAGCAATGATAAAATCTCAAGGAGAAGTTAGCACGACCACAGCAATGTGTACCACCGGAATGGTATTCAATCACGGCAATGAGCAGTATGTGATAGATACAACGGATGAATCAACCAACCAAGGGTTTATTCATCGGTTTTCGAATATGGTCGCGGCATTGAAGATTATACCAGATATAGTGGATGAAGTGAAGACAGCTATCAAAGCAGATCCTTATCTGAGAACAGTACAAGAAGATATTGAGAAAGGTAGGACCAACCCTGAGTTCACCTTGGATGACGAGAAAGTACTGAAATACAAAGGAAGAATATGTGTACCTGAAACCGAAAGTATGGACATTAGACACCGACTAATGAAAGAAGCCCATACCACCATCTTTTCGATACATCCTGGAAGTACAAAAATGTATCATGATCTGAAGAAACTATATTGGTGGTGGGGAATGAAGGCAGATGTAGCCAAGTTCGTGTCTCAATGCCTAAATTGTCAGCAAAGTAAAGGCCGAACGACAAAGACCCGCAAGACTGTTACAGCCATTACCGGAACCAGCATGGAAATGGGACTGCATCACTATGGACTTCATCACGGGACTACCATTGACTCCTCGAGTAGTTGACGCAGTTTGGGTGATTGTGGACCGTTTGACTAAAACAGCTCGCTTCATACCTATACGACCTCAGTATACAGTGGAAAGGTTAGCGAAGCTGTATGTGGATAACATTGTTCGATTACATGGTGTTCCAGAAAGCATTGTGTCTGATAGAGATCCATGATTTACTTCTAAGTTTTGGGAAGGATTGCAAAAGGCTATGGGAACAACGCTAAAGTTTAGTACTGCATTCCACCCACAGACAGATGGACAGTCGGAGCGTACAATCCAGTTTTTAGAAGATATGCTACGAGCATGTGTGATTGATTTTAAGGGATCATGGGATGAAAGATTACCACTGATCGAGTTCGCTTATAACAATAGCTATCAGGCTACTATACAGATGTCACCTTATGAAGCACTGTATGGCAGGAAGTGTCGAACTCCATTGTTTTGGAGTGAAGTAGGAGAACGTAGTATGGTTGGACCAGAATTTATGGAAGAGCCTTGCCGAGTGGTCGACATTATCAAGGAAAGAGTGAGAACAGCTCAGAACCGTCAGAAGCAATATGCCGATACTCGACGAAGAGATCTAGAGTTCTCCGTAGGTGATAAAGTATTTTTGAAGGTATCGCCTATGCGAGGATTGAAGAGGTTCGGACAGAAAGGGAAACTAAGTCCAAGATATGTCGGGCCGTATGAAATTCTAGCTAAGCATGGAAAAGTGGCTTATCAGTTAGCACTACCACCATCTAAGTCAAGTGTGCATGACGTATTTCACATTTCCCAATTGAAGAAGTATGTCAAAGACCCAACGCATGTTTTGATAGTGGATTTTCCAGAATTGACTGATGATTTGACATTTGAATTAACACCAACAGAAATCACTAGTCAAAAAGTTCAACGTCTACGCAACAGAGATATCTACTATGTTAAGGTCACATGAAAAAGTAGAGACATGGAAGAAATTACATGGGAAGAAGAAAATGCTATGCGGAAGCAATACCCTCACTTATTTGATTCAGAAGGTACGTATAATTTCGAGGACGAAATTTTTATAAGTTGGGGGGAGTTGTAAGACCCGTGTCAATCTAACCCGGTCTTACCACCTTGAACCAGGTTTACCCATTATGGTCGAGTCAAATGGACCAAGGGCGTGAAGGAGATCGAGATCCCAGGTATCAAATTGACCTAAAAACACTTAAAATAGGGGAAGGGTTGCATACCCAGCTAAGCAAGGTCGGACCTCCCAAAACAGAAAGTCAGACCCTCAGTTTTGAAGGGAGGGTCGAAGAGCTTAAGACCCTAGGGTCGACGGGATCATCGACCCTTCCATCGACCCTCGGATTCTGTCGAATATAGAAATTAGGAAATTTCCTAATTTTCGATTGGGATTCTTTCCAAATCTCAGAGGAACTTATTTAAGATGTTCCTACTCTATTTAAAGGACGTCCCTAAGCCACATTCACTCCTTTCACAACCCTAATCGAATTGAGAGAAAGAGAGGAGAAGAAAAGAGGAAGAAGAATGGGAAGGAAGAGAAATTAAGCCAAAAGAGAAGAGTTGCAGAGAAAGGTTATCTTCTCAGGTTTGGATACTAATTACATGAGTTTCTACAGACCTTAGGTTAGTTAATGTTGAGAGTGTGATCTCGGAGAAACCCAAACCATCAATCTATGGTTAGGTTTTCATGGAAAATCATAGAAGAATGCATGAAAGCTATCTAGGTGGGTTATACATGGTTTCAGACCATGGAATGAATGTAGAATGGAATGTGGGAGCAAGCCATAGAATTTCAAACATGAAGAATGGATTAAAAGAGGGAATTGGACTAAAGTGCACAGAGGGTCGCACCGAGGGTCGATGACCATCCGACCCTAGGTGTTCCTGACCATCGACCCTCAGTGTTCGGGAAATTCAGAGTTAAGGGAGGGTCGCACCCAGGGTCGATCCTGACTCCGACCCTACCTCCGACCCTCAATTAACAACATAGTTTTTAAATTTTGAATAAATTCTAATTAAATTCTATCGACTTTGTTAGGGCTTCTAGCAATACAGTAACACTGTAAAGGTGATTCTAAAGCTTGGAAAAGTATCTATTAGCAAACTAAGTTGAGGAACCAGAACCCCAAACTAAATTGGTTAATAACAAACTATTTTCTATTTTCTTGAGTCCTATGCCATGCTTGATTCTATGTGAATATGTTTGTAATGTGCATACAGCATGCCATCCAATATTTCTATTACTTGTTCATGCATATTTACTTTATTGTCTATAACATGATGTTGATGATGATGATAGGAATAGGCATGTGCTTGTATGTGTGTGGTTGATGTATTTGATGCGAGCGGGTATCAGGGGAGGTGTGATGAGAACGTCAATAAACGTTAACCTTTGGCGGGTCTCAGCACTTTAGCTCTATCTCTAACTCAAGTCTTGTGCATTAGCATCGTCGTATCGCCATTACTTTAGCAGAACTATTATATCGTAGAGTATCAGGGGAGGTGGTCTCGGTCTTTGTAGTCTCTGACTCTACCGGGGGGCCTTAACTCTATCTCTATGGACATTCTGAGGGATGCTGGGGTGAGGCCTTGGATACACTTTTTGGGATTAGGATTGGTTAGTTGCGAGCCCAGTTTGCTGCCCTCGCTAACAGGGGCTTACGTGATGGTATGGAATTATATAGCAATAAACGTAACCTTTGTTATATAATGTTCATGATTGGGTGCATGTGAGTTGACGATAAATGTGATCTTTGGGTAACGTCACACACTCGTGTATAGAGGCGGGGTCAATAAATGCGACCATTGGCTACTTAAACCTTTCTATTGCATACTACAAACTTATTTACCAGACCAAAGATATAAATTGACTTTTTGCATGCATATGTATTGTTGCATTGTTTTGGCTACTCACTGAGCCGTGATGTGTGCTCACCCCTCGACGTCGAATATTTTTAGTTGACGATGCAAGTTATACCGTTGAAGACTATGTGAATGCGTCTATGTACGGGAACGTGGCAGTGATGGAAGCTGAAGCTGAGGTGGATACACACGACTCCTCTTGCGAGTGCAACTCGTGTGTATTTGATTAGTTATTTTATAGGTTTCTTATTTGGATTTATTGAGACATGTATTTGGTATTTAAATATTTATGTCTCAGTTGAAAACAGAATAATTTGCTATTAAATTAAATGATATCATCTTATTTTCTCAGTTCATGTTATTATAAGACTTCCGCTATTGTGTATTTACTCTGATTATGATTACGGATGTGTGTAAGTTTAGATAACGTGGGGATAGCCTATTTGAGATCCTGGTTGAATCGTTGGTTTGCTAGCGGTTCATCACACTATTCTGAACAGTACAGAATTGGGGTGTGACATGATGACTTGTACCGAGGATGAAAAGGTCCTGTTTGCCACTCATATGCTGAAGGAAGATGCAAATGCTTGGTGAAATTATACACGGGCATATTTGGAGATGAAGCATACACAGGTGGATTGGGAAGTGTTCAAGGTTCCCTTCTTCGATAAGTATTTTCCGAAGAGCTTCAGAGATCAGATGGAGAAGGAGTTCCTCAATCTACAGCAGTCTCACTCGATTGTGGATGCTTACCAGTAGAGGTACGAGGAGTTATTTTTCTTTGCACCAGCAAGTATGCAAAAGGAAGAGACCAAGACACGCAGGTTCACCATGGGACTGCGTGGAGGCATCAGAGAGCACATATTGGGGCTGGACAAGAAAATTTATAATGAGGCTATGCAGGTTGCAAGAGTGATAGAATCCAGTCAGAGGGACAGCTTCTTTGCACAGAATAGAGGAGTGAAGAGACCCGCTATTGAGAGTTCGGATGGCGGTAACAATAGACCTTTCCGCCCTTACAGGGCTCAGACCGCTACAGTACCTGCAAGGAACAATACAGCACCACCTGTGCCACAGTTCACTGGACACAACCCGAACATTAAATATTTCAACTGTCAGCAAGTGGGTCATATTGCAAAGACCTGCACTCTACCTAGAAAGCAACCTCCCCAGCAAGGAAAAGTATATGCGATCACTACCGAAGAAGCAGCCGCATCACCTGATGTGGTCACTGGTACGACTCTATCCCTTACTATTTGGCTTACTATTTTTCATTGTGTGTATGAGCATGTAGAACTAAGGGATAATAAAAAATTTCAGGAATTGTAAATGTAGCTGGTATACCTGCGAGAGTACTATTTAACTCTAGGGCCACACACTCCTTTGTTTCTATTTCCTTTGGGAAGCGAATGGAGTTACCAATTAAGCACTTGAACCCAAGGTTGATAGTTCACCCTCCACTAGGAGTCGAAGTGGCTTTGACTGAATATTATGGACCATGTACTGTATGTATTGAGGGCCGAGACTTAGAAGCAAGTCTGGTACTACTCGAGATGGCAGACTTTGATGTCATCTTGGGAATGGATTGGCTAGGCCATCATTCAGCTATCCTATTATGTGGTGAAAGGAAGCTTGTGCTTACAGACAAAAAGGGAAAGGAGTATAGCTTCACTGGGATCAAGCTATCTAGGAAGCGGAAGCTGATCCTCTCCGCCCTAAAAGTCAAGCGATGCTTAGAGAAAGGGGGAGTGGGGTATCTAGTATCTGTAGTCGACCTTACGGCGGAGTCACACAAGATGGAAGATATAGATGTGGTTCGAGAGTTCCCAGATGTATTTCCAGAGGAGCTTCCAGGTCTACCATCAGACAGGGCTACAGAGTTTGTAATAGACCTTATGCCAGGTTCGGCGTCGGTGTCTAAAGCACCATACAGGATGGCCCGTACCGAGTTAAAGGAGTTGAAGACCCAATTACAAGAATTAGTAGATAAGGGTTTCATATGACCTAGCATATCGCCTTGGGGAGCACCTGTATTATTTGTCAAGAAGAAAGACGGAAGTGTAAGACTATGCATTGACTACCGTGAACTGAACAAGTTGACGATCAAGAATCGATATCCTTTGCCTAGAATCGATGATCTATTCGATCAATTGCAGGGTACAAAGGTTTTCTCGAAGATTGATCTTCGATCGGGGTATCACCAATTGAAGATCAAGGCCGGAGATATTCTGAAGACTGCTTTCAGGACGAGGTATGGGCATTATGAGTTTCTAGTCATGTCATTCGGGTTGACCAACGCCCCAGCGTCGTTCATGGAACTGATGAGCCGAGTGTTTCATGATATGTTGGACATTTCGGTCATCGTATTCATCGATGACATATTGGTCTACTCAAAGGACAAGAAGGCTCATACAACACACTTAAGAACAGCCCTACAACGACTAAGACAAGAGAAGATTTTTGCTAAGTTCAAGAAGTACGAGTTTTGGCTGAAGGAAGTGGCTTTCTTGGCCCATGTAGTATCTGAAGATGGTATCAAGGTTGATCCAAGTAAGATAGCTGCTATAGTAGGATGGGAAGCACCAAAATCTGTTGCGGAGATTCGTAGTTTCCTTGGGTTGGCTGGTTATTATAGAAGATTCGTGGAGGATTACTCTAGGATCACTGTTCCACTCACCAGATTGACCAAGAAGGGAGAGAAATTCATATGGACAGATGAGTGCGAGAAGTGCTTTCAGACTTTGAAGTCAAGACTAGTCTCTGCACCTATCTTGACCATCCTAGAACTGAGCATACCGTTTACCTTATTTACGGATGCTTCAGGGTTGGGTATTGAGTGTGTATTGATGCAAGGAGAACAGGTGATTGCTTACGCATCAAGACAGTTAAAGGAGCATGCGAATAACTATCCTACGCATGACTTGTAGTTAGCAGTGGTTATACATGCAATCAAAACTTGGAGACACTACTTGAATGGTAAGAAGTTTTAGATCAAGTCATATCACAAGAGCTTAACTTATCTTTTCACTCAGAAGGATCTGAATATGAGACAGAGGAGATGGCTAGAGTTATTAAAAGATTATGATTGTGACATCTAGTATCATCCGGGTAAAGCAAATGTTATGGCTGACGCCTTAAGTAGAAAGTGGGCATCGAAACCTGAGGCAGGACCAAGTACAAATGTTGCATTATGTGCCACAACCTCGAGTTCAATTGAAGATGATGAAGAACATATTATAGAGACTGCAGAAGATCCAGTTGAGCAAGGCTTAATTCATAAGTTCACCATGATGTTCGCAGCTTTGAAGATCTCACCGGATCTAGTTGATGAAGTCAAGGTAGCAATCCTACAGGATCCACATCTCAAGACAGTGCAAGAAGACTTAGAGAAGGTTACGAGCAGTCCTGACTTTACCTTGGATTCAGACAAGGTACTCAGGTATCATGGACGGTTATGTATACCTGAGAGTGAAGACTGCAATATCAGAGATCGAGTTATGACTGAAGCTCATTACACTCCATATTCGGTACATCCAGGAAGTACCAAAATGTACCATGATTTAAGAAGACTATATTGGTGGAGGGGTATGAAAGCAGATATTGCTCGTTTCGTGTTCCAATGTCTGAATTGTCAACAAGTTAAAGCAGAAAGGCAGAGACCCGCAGGTTTACTACAGGCATTACCAGAACCTACATGGAAGTGGGATTGTATCACTATGGATTTCGTCACTGGCATACCTTTGACACTAAGATCAGTGGATGCAGTTTGGGTTATAGTCAACCGACTCACCAAGACAGCTCAATTTATTGTGGTCAGACCTTAGTATACCATGGAGAAGCTGGCCAAGTTGTATGTTGATAATATAGTCAGACTCCATGGCGTTCCAGAGAGTATAGTATCTGACAGAGATCTCTGTTTTACATCAAAGTTCTGGAAAGGATTACAGAAAGCTATGGGAACAAAGTTGAAGTTCAGTACAGCTTTTCACCCTCAGACAGACGGACAGTCAGAGCGAACTATTCAAATTTTAGAAGATGAGAAACTATCACTTATCGAGTTTGCTTATAACAACAGTTATCAGGCTACAATTCAGATGGCCCCATATGAAGCACTCTATGGGAAGAAGTGTCGTACACCTCTGTTATGGAATGAGGTGGGAGAAAGAAGAATTGTAGGACCAGAGTTTGTTGAAGAAACTTGTCGAGTGATTGATCAAATCAAGGAGAGAGTAAAGACAGCTCAAGTTCGACAGAAGCACTATGCGGATAATCGACGTCGAGATCTGGAGTTTGCAGTGGGTGACAAAGTATTCTTGAAGGTATCACCGGTGTAAGGTCTGAAACGATTTGGTAAGAAGGGGAAGCTATGCCCCAGGTATGTGGGACCATATGAGATATTGACCCGACGTGGTAATGTGGCATATCAATTGGCTCTACCACCATCTATGTCAAGCGTTCATAACGTGTTCCATGTATCATTAATGAAGAAGTATGTCAAAGATCCATCGCACATCTTGACCGCTGATCCCCCAGACTTGACTGAAGACTTAACATTTAAAGTGGTGCCTGTGATGCTCTCAAGCCGAAAGGTACAACAACTTCGAACCAAGGATATCCATTATGTGAAGGTGTATTGGAGAAGCCAAAATGTCGAAGAAATTACTTGGGAAGAGGAGAGCGCAATGAGGAAGGAGTATCCTAATCTTTTCGACGATCAAGGTGCGTTTAAATTTCGAGGTCGAAATTTCTTTTAAGGGTGGGGGAGTTGTGAGACCTACATGCAAATTTTGGGACGAAATTCTTTTAAGGGTAGGGGAGTTGTAAGACCCGCACTCCGTAAACCCGGTCTAAACCTTGGTTTTGTGTCGTAGCAGGTCTTCTGATCATCACCGGGCCAGAAGGGACGAGCGAATGACAAACATGTACGAAATCGGATCAAAGACGGTCAAATAATCATCATTTTGTGTTGATCGGTCGATGGTACCAGTCTTGGTACCGGTCGACCGGTCCGCTCTGCGCAGCTGAGGGCGAAGATCCGGAATTAGATCTCTGTGGGTACCATTTTCCTAAACCCTAATGCATGAACTTTCCTATTCTTAATAGGGTTACTAAACCCTAATGTTAGCCTATAAATACACCCTTAAACCTCCTCAAATCATTTCCATTGTCTCTCACAAACCCTAGAGAGGAGAAGGAGGTTGGAAAAGAGAGGAAGCTAGGAAGAAGAAGAAGGTGCCGCCATTACCATTCGACGATGCTTACATTACGCCAGTCAACGGTAAGTGTTTTAATTATTCTTCTTACTCTATGATAGTTATAGGGTGGATCGATACCATGCAAAGTAGGTATTGATCTAAAACCCCAATTGGACCTTAAAACCCTAAGTTGCCGTCAAATCCTAGATTCGAGTTCCTAGATGATATTCATCGAAATAAGACTTAAATGAGTTGGGGATAACTCTAACTCAAAGATTAGACTTAGAATGGATAGGAGAAACCCTGAAAAATCCAAGGAAATTGATCGACGGCAGTAGAAAAACCAAGTGTATGGTCTTCCGGAGACATACCGGTCGACCATACCGGTTGCTAGTTTGCTCACAGAGCTGCAACCGGTATGTTGCAACCGGTCATCTCTGAAAGGCTGGTTTTGGACTTTGTTGGTTTTCGATCAATGTGAAAACTTAAGGAAACTATTCTAATGAAACCCTAATAATATTGTAGGACTTTGTGACTTCCCGTTTGGATCTTGCGACGTGGAGCAAGCTAACAAACGAGTGTCAGGTAAGGGAGTCTGACCTCAACCTAATAATTAATGGACAGTAAATCTTTGTTATTAACACTGAATATATATGATGTGATGTTTGTGCATATTCACATGCCATCCTTTACTTTCAGTTAATATTATTGTTCATGCATTGTTAGGATGTGATTGTTAAGCATGTGATTGTTTTCGTTAGTGTGTGGAGTGGGGCATGGGCCTGGGATCGCTCCTCACACTAGCACTTTTTGTAGTATTCTATCTTAACATGCTTGGTACGGGTGGGGCATCAGAGGAAGGTCGTGGTACGGTGGTCTCCGATGTTGATGCTGGCCTGGCCATGGTTATGTGGCACTGTGGTCTCCGAGGTTGACGCTGGCTTGTCCACGATGCTTTGGCTTTATCTCTATGCCGTAGGGAGTTATGTTGTGATAGGGTCTACCTGCATTATGTATCTATCCTAGTGGGTTAGTTGCGGATAGGGAATCAGGGGAGGTGTGGAAATTCCTTAGCTCTATCTCTATGCCATAGACGGCTGTGCTGGGATAGAGCATACATTGATGACATATATGATTGGTTAGTTGTGAGCCCAGTTTGCAAGCCCTGGCCAGTAGGGGCTTAGGTACTGGTATGGGTAGAGCATCAGGGGAGGTACGGGGGTATCTTAGCTCTATCTTTATTCCATGATGGGTGCATGTGGGCCAATGGGGGTATGATCCATGAGGCACTCATGTATAGAGGTGCGGGGGCCTCCAAACCTTTCTATAGCACATTGCAAACTTAAACCAGACCACAGCATAAAATGATTGTTACTCATGCATAATATTGTGAAACTGTCTGATTGTCTTACTGAGTTAAGTTGTGAGCTCACCCTTTGTATCTATACATGTTTTTAGATGTTGATGCAGGTTATACGGTGGATGACTACATGAACGCTCCGGCTTATAGTGATGTTGCTGCTTTGGGTGTACAAGAAGGAGAGGACGAGCATGACGCTTATGCGAGTGCCCTTTCTGCATGTACCTTTGATTGGATTTTTATTTATTTATTCCAGTTATTTTCAATTGGATTAAGTGGATGTAAGGATATGATATTTTATGTTTGGATTTGAATAATTGGATGTTCTATTTAATTTATCAATAGATTCTCAGTTCATTTATTTAAAGACTTCCGCTGTATTATTTATATTCTGATTGTGGTTACGTGCAATGGGTTTGTATGAGTGGACACGGTCTATTCAAGATCCTGGTGTGAACCGTTGGTTCAATGACGGTTCACTCACACCATTCTGGTTGGATCAGAATTGGGGTGTGACTGGTGCAATGGCCAGCAATCCTTTCTATAGTACAGTATCAAACTTAAACCAAACCAAAAGATATAAATGTGACTGCATGGATATGGTTGTGCATTATTTTATTTACTCACTGAGCCGTGATGTGTACTCACCCCCTCGACATCGTATATTTCTTGTTGATGATGCAAGTACCACAGTGGAGGACTATATGAATGCGCTACCATATGGACACGTGGCAGCTATGGACGTGTAAGCTATGAAGGACGTGCATGATCCTTCATGCGAGTGCTTCCAATGTGTTTTTGAGTAGTTTATTTACAATTAAGTTTTAGAACATGTAATAGACTATTTACCTTATGTTTTGATTTAGTTGGAGATAATTAGATTTAAGTAATTATTTATCATGTTAGACCTCAGTTCATTATTAAAAAGACTTTTTTTATTTATTTATTATCTCTGATTATTGTTGTGGGATGTGTTTGGTTTTATTTTATTGGCATGGTATTTATGAGATCCTAGTTTAAACTGTTAGTATTTATGATGGTTCATCACACTACTGGTTAGTCCAGAATTAGGGTGTGACATAGCCATCCCTCTGATACAGCTAAAAAAGAAGGAAATCAAATTCGCATTGTCAGAGAAGTATGAAGTAACATTCCAGTTATTGAAAGAAATGTTAATATCTACTACCATTTTGACTATTTCGTTTGGATTAGAAGGTTTAGTAGTATATACTGATGCATCCAAGTTAGGACTCGGTTATGTCCTAATGCAAGAAAATAAGGTAATTGCCTATGCTTCCAGACAATTGAAGGAACATGAGAATAAAAATCCCACTTATGTTCTTGAGTTAGCCACAGTAATTTTCGCGCTCAAGACATGGAGACATTACCTCTATGGAGAAAATTTCCAGATAATGTTCGACCACAATACATACTTATTTAACCAGAAAGAACTCAATATGAGGCAAAGAAGGTGGTTAGAGTTATTGAATGATTATGATTGTGATATCCAGTATCACCAGGGAAAAGCTAATGTGGTAGCTGATGCTCTTAATGGAAAAACCATAAGCAAAAAAGAAGCTAAAGCTAGAGACTATGTTCTATCTGAAGCTCAAATCATTCCTCCATCTATAGCAGAAGATTCGATTGCTAGAATCCTACTAGAAGATTAGAAGAATTGATTGAAGCAACTACTACTATTCTAGGTGCCTTTTAAATACAATCGACATTGTTGTGAGATCAAATCAGCAACAATACTGAATCATCACCTAGGCACACTGAAAGTAAACTTGATAATGGAAGGCAACATCCTGATTTCATTATAAACAATGGAATTATCTATTATCATGGTAGAGTATACGTTCCAGAATTTTTAGAAAATTTAAAAGAAAGGATTCTTATTGAAGCCCATTCATCCCCATACTCTATGCACCCTAGAAGTACAAAGATGTACTATGACTTGAAGAAGGAATTTTGGTAGAGCGGTTTAAAAGTCGATGTGGCTAGGTTTGTTTTTATGTTTTTGACATGCCAACAAGTTAAGCTGAACGTTGAAAACCATTTAATAGACTACAACCGTTACCGGTACTACAATTGGAATGGGATCACATTACAATGGACTTCATCATAGGGTTATGTGAGGACAAAGATGGAAATCTTTTGGAGTCGCCACCTAGATTAAGGTCTAGGACCTTAGAAATATGAAATCTCACCCCAAGGTAAGACTTTTATTGACTCATGACCCTTAGATTGGATTTCTGATCCATCAGAGATTGGGTAAGCATCAGGTTACGGTTATGGGAAGGGGTTAGGCATCCAAACCGCCCGATCAAAATCGGTCTCCTATTCCTTTCCTATGCTAGACACTATTTGTTAAATCGAACCAAACCAAGTGGTTTGATATCATTGAACCGAATCTTTATCCATCAGATTGCCTACGTATCACAGATTATACCGAAAATTAGGTTCACCATCGTAGTTCAGGTGTTTAAAGTTTATGATTGTGATTTATGCTTGTGCATGATTAAATTCTTTGTTCAAGTTGAAACTTATGCTTGAAAGGCTGAGAAACCCTATGGGTTAGGATCTGGATAGTCCATTTGGACTGATACATAGTTCTAGTGGATCTATGGGTAACCCTATTTAGGTCAAAATATGGATAACCCATTTTGGGTTGGAATGTGTATTGCCCTATTTGGGTTGGAATGTGGATAACCCTATTTGGGTCAAAATGTGGGTAAATATCCTAGTGGATCTATGGATAGTTCGAGTAGACTAAGGTGTAGATCCGAATTTGGGTTTCTCCCAAATGGCTTACGTATCCTAGGGTTTGACCTAGGAATCAGAATCAGCGTAGTTCGGGCTGGATAACCCTATTTGGGTCAAAATGTGGGTAAGTATCCTAGTGGATCTATGGATAGTCCGAGTAGACTAAGGTTTGGATAACCCTTTTTGGGTTAGAATATGGATAGATATCCTAATGGATTGATGGATAGTCCGAGTGGACTAAGGTCTGGATAAATATCATAGTAGATCTATGGATAGTCCGAGTGGGCTATGGTGTGGATCCGAATTTGGGATTCTCCCAAATGGCCTACGTATCCTAGGGTTTGCCCTAGGAATCAGAATCTACGTAGTTCAAAAAAATAACCTGTTCTAGGTTAGAAAGTGAGAACCTATTCTAGGTTTGGGATTGAGAACCTATTCTAGGTTTAGGGTTTAAAACCTATTCTAGGTTTAGGGTTTACCGAGGGGCAAAATTGTGCTAAATTACCGTTCTCATCCTGAATTCTAATTTTGGAAGGTTTGGCAAAGTATTTTTCTTTCTTTATTAAGGCTTTTATTATTTCCATTATGCCCTTCCCAAGAATGTGGGTGCCTAAATGTACGTCCCCACACCTAATATGTTTGCTAGGTGTACAGATATGGCAGTTCGACTAGGGTATTGCATAAATTAAATTATTGCCCAAAATAGAATATTCTATCTAAATATGGCATATAAAATATTTATGGCAAGAAATTCACATGTAGTATGATTGTTTAAAATCTCTCAAAATATGGCATTATTACAAATAAGGCAAGGGCCTATATGGCATGATCTAATATGCTATCTAAGCATGGCAATTCCTAATATGGCAATGGCAATGAGCATCCAAACATGGCAATGAGTACCTAAATATGGCAATGAACATCTAATATGACAATGAGCATCTAAATATGGCAATGAGCATCCAAATATGGCAATGAGCATCTAATATGGCAATGAGCATCTAAATATGGCAATGAGCATCTAAATATGGCAATGATCATTTAATATGGCAATGAGCATCTAAATATGGCAATGAGCATCCAAATATGGCAATGAGCATTTAATATAGCAATGAGCATCCAAATATGGCAATGAGCATCCAAATATTCATTATGAAAAAATTCAACGATATAAATCATTATTGATGGTAATATAACCGTTCAAATTGATTTCAATCACTCCCAAAGATAATCTAACGGTCGGATCACTCAAAGTGATAATCTAATGATTTAGATTCATTTAAGTCACTCCCAAAGATAATCCAACTGTTCAGATTTAAAATTAACATCCAATGGCTGATATATCATATCATCACATGATCTAAGATCAACAACCATGTTTTAATCATATGAAATTCTCATGATTGATGATCATATTTCATTCATGTGAAATTCTCAAGATTAATGCCCATACCTCATTCCCATTAAATATTCAACATAAAAAAATTGGATTTTCATCACAGTAAATACTCAATATCAAAATCAGATTTTCATCACAATAAATACTCAACATCAAAATTTCAATCACAATAAATATTCAATATCAAAGATGGGAGGCATGATCAAGGATGATGATGAGAGATTAGATCTAAGGGTCAGGGGATGAGCTGACCAGGCATGGAGGTATTCTGTAAGACCCGTGTCAATCTAACCCGGTCTTACCACCTTGAACCAGGTTTACCTATCATGGTCGAGTCAAATGGACCAAGGGCATGAAGGAGATCGAGATCCCAAGTATCAAATCGACCCAAAAATACTTAATTTTAGGGGAGGGTCGCATACCCAGCCAAGGAGGGTCGGACCTCCCAAGAACAGAAAGTTAGACCCTCAAATTTGAAAGGAGGGTCGGACATCTTGAATCCAAGGGTCGACGAGATCATCGACCCTCCCATCGACCCTCAGTTTCTACCAAAACTGAAATTAGGAAATTTCCTAATTTTCGAGTGGGATTCTTTCCTAATCTCAAAGGGACTTATTTTAGGATGTTCCTACTCTATTTAAAGGACCTCCCTAAGCCTCTTTCACTCCTTCCACAACCTTAATTGAATTGAGAGAAAGAGAAGAGAAGGAAAAGAGGAAGAAGAGAAGCAAGGAGGAGAAGTTAGCCAAAAGAGAAGAGTTGTAGAGAAGGAGTATTCTTCTCAGGTATGGATACTAATTCCATGAGTTTCTATAGACCTTAGGTTAGATATTGATGAGAGTGTGATCTCGGAGAAACCCAAACCATCAACCCATGGTTAGGTTTTCATGGGAAACCATGGGGGATTACATGAAAGCTATCTAGGTGGATTATACATGGTTTCAGACCATGGAATGAATGTAGAATGGAATGTTGGAGCAAGCCATAGGATCCCAAGCACGAAGAATGGACTAAAAGAAGGAATTGGACCAAAGTGCACCGAGGGTCACATCGAGGGTCGATGACCATCCGACCCTAGGTGATCCTGACCATCGACCCTCAATGTTCGGGAAGTTTAGAGTTTGGGGAGGGTCGCACCCAAGGTCGATCATGACTCCGACCCTACCTCCGACCCTCAGTTAACAGAATGGTTTTTAAATTGAGAATTAATTCTAATTAAATTCTATCGACTTTGTTAGGTCTTCTAGCAATATAATAACATTATAAAGGTGATTCTAAAGCTTGGAAAAGTATCTATTAGCAAGCTAAGGTGAGGAAACAGAACTCTAAACTAATTGGTTAATAACAAACTATTTTTTATTTTCTTGAGTCCAATGCCATGCTTGATTCTGTGCGAATATGTTTGTAATGTGCATACAACATGTCATCCAATATTTCTATTATTTGTTCATGCATATTTACTTTATTTTTTATAACATGATGCTGATGATGATGATAGGAATAGGCATGTGATTGTATGTGTGTGGTTGGTGTACTTGATGCGAGCGAGTATTAGGAGAGGTGTGATGAGGATGTCAATAAACGTTAACCTTTGGCAGGTTTCAGCACTTTTGCTCTATCTCTAACTCAAGTCTTGTGCATTGATATCGTCGTATCGCCATTACTTTAGCAGAACTATTATGTCGTAAAGTATCATGGGAGGTGGTCTCGGTCCTTGTAGTCTCTGAATCTACCGGGGGCCTTAGCTCTATCTTTATGGACATTCTGAGGGATGCTGGGGTGAGGCCTTGGATACACTGTTTGGCATTAGGATTGGTTAGTTGCGAGCCCAGTTTGCAAGCCCTCCCTAACAGGGGCTTACGTGTTGGTATGGTATTATATAGCAATAAACATTAACCTTTGTTGTATAATATCATGATTAGGGTGGATGAGGACGACGATAAACGTTAACCTTCGGGTGGACTTCCACACCCTGTGTATAGAGGCGGGGTTAATAAACGTTAACCTTTGACCACCCAACCTTTCTATTGTGCATTGCAAACTATAGGCCAGACCAAAGATATGAATTGATTGCTTGCATATGTATTGTTGCATTGTTTTGTCTACTCACTAAGCCGTGATGTGTGCTCACCCCCTCGATGTCGAATATTTTTTTTAGTTGATGATGCAGGTTATACAGTTGAAGAATACATGAATTCTCCAGCATACGGGAACGTTGCGGCAATGGAAGCAGAAGTTGAAGGGGATATACATGACTCCTCTTGCGAGTGCAACTCATGTGTATTCGATTAGATTTTTCTTAGGTTTCTTATTTGAATTTAATAAAGACATGTATTTGATAATTATTTATGTCCCAGTTGATACAGAATAATTTGCTATTTAATATTTATATCACATAGACCCTAATTTCATTTATTATTAAGATTTCCGCTATTGTGTATTTACTCTAATTATGATTACGGATGTGTGTAAGTTTAGGTAACACGGGGATAGCCTACTCGAGATCCTGGTTGAAACGTTGGTTTGCTAGTGGTTCATCACACCATTCTGAACCGTATGGAATTAGGGTGTGACAACTTGGTATCAGAGCATCTCAGGCCTTGTCCGCTGAACTAGCATACATTCACAATGAATTGTGAACTAAGATAGGACAAATTAAAAGCTCTAATACAAACATACGATAAGCACATGTGTTGGTTGAGACAGAACTTAAATAAGACAATAATGTACATATAAAAGGTGGAACCATATATATACACTCAAACAGAAAGAAAAGACCAAAATGTATCCTGATAAACCAATAACATAGGGTATTATCTATAAGTTGGGTAGTTATCTAAGTATACAAGTGATATTGTACAGTAGCAAGAAGGAAGCATCTGTACAGCAGAAAATTGGAATACTGAGTTGGTACTCACAAGATGTGAAACTCGATGTAGGACAGAAGAAGAAGGAAAATGGCTAGTATTGTCAAAACCCCTGTAGAGATAAAGGAAAAGATCTCGGGCTAAATCCAAAGGACATGACCAAGTACGGTACCAATTGATAGCATCACTGTACCCCAACACCTGTTAGGTATAACACAGTGCCTACCATACAGAAAGTCCCAGTAAAGCACACCCCAGTGCAGAAGTTTGGAGCACAACAAGCAGTGTATCAAGGTGGTTACCCTTATCAACCATCGATGTATGGGATAGCTGCATCATGACACAATGATCCAACCAAGGATTGAGGAATATTTTCTGAAGATGAAGCCTAAAACGTTTTCAGCAAATGATCAAATCTATTGTGTCCATGTAACCACATATGATTATATAGGATGCGGTGCATTATTTATTTACTCTTATGATTATAGAGGATGCACATACCAGATTTTAATTTCTCGTACATTGACAGGATACCTTCTTGATTTAACCTGTCAATTGGAGTTACAGATATTGTTTCTTTAGTATTAGTCCTGATTATACCAATCTGAGCCACTCTCATGATCGACAACATGAACAGTGATATGAACTGAATGAACAGTTAAATGTTTAATCATGTTGAGTGTACGTCTTCTGATTTATACCTGATTTACTGATGTATGAAAGCTTCTCTAGATTTACTCTTGTAGTGCCTTGACCAATGGCATTATATACTCGATAGAACCTGTAACCATGAGGTTAAGGACTGTAAAACCTCTATTTTCATGTATTTGGACCATCGTGTGACCTAAGGACCTTTGGATGCTGGTTGGATTTCCACAGATTTACACCTGATTCTTTAAACCTAGGTTCACTAGATAAAGCTAGTGTTTTCATTATGCTAACACAACAGAAGGAAGTGAATCACTGTTGGATGAACATTTTGATTCATAGACTCCCTGACCTTTGTTGATAAAGATGATTAGTGATAATGGAATTATTGAAAGAAAGATGATTAGATTCAGATTAAATGCTATAGCTAATGAACCTCAAATGAAGTAATGGAGAATCTATTTTGAGATTGCTAAATGGATGGAATTTGGACGCAATCTAATTATACTTGAGATGGCAGACTTTGACGCCATCTTGGGGATAGACTGGTTATCTCAACACTCTACAAGTTGTTATGTGCATAGAAGAGATTATTATTCAAGAATAAAGACGACATATAATTTAGTATTATTGGAAGAATGTTGCCTAAGAAAAGAAAGTTGATCCTCTCTATGCTAAAAGCGAAGAGAGGCTTTGAAGCGTAATGAGTTGGATATATGGTATCTGTGGTATGCGTTTCCATAGAAGCACCACAGATGGAAGATATTGATGTGATGCATAAATTTCAGGTGTGTTTCCAGGAGACTCACTTAGGTTACCATCTGACCATGCGACGAGTTCGTCATCGACTTGTTACCGAAGGACGATACTTGTGTCAAAGGCACCTATGAATAGCTCTTATAGAATTGAAGGAACTGAGACTCAACTGCAAGAGTTATTAGACTAAGGTACTAATAGGCTAAGTATTGCATCACGGGGAGTGCCAATGCAATTCGTGTTGTCTGCGTATAGACTATCGAGAATCGAACAAGCTCATGATCAAGAATCGATATCTATCACCTCGGATCGATGACTTATTTAAACAGTTGCAAAGAGCAAAGGTATTTTCTAAGATTGATCTTCGATCAAGATATCATCAGCTGAAGAATTTGGACAGCGATATCTCGAAGATAGCTTTTAGAATCGGGATTGGCCAATTATGAGATCTCGATTATGTCTTTTGGATTAACGAATGCACCAGCAACTTTTATGGAACTAATAAATCGGGTTTTCCACGATACGTTGGATACGTCGGTTATAGTATTTATTGATGATATATTGGTATACTCCAAGGATGAAGAAACTCATATCAAGAACCTAAACGCCGCCCTACACCGTATAAGGAAAGAGAAGCTATATGCAAAATTTTCAAAGTGTGAGTTTTGGCTAAGTGAAGTCGCCTTCTTAGGCCATGTAGTATCCGCTGAAGGAATCAAAGTGGACCCCAGCAAGATCGAGGCTATTGTAAAGTGGGAAGCACCAAAGAGCGTTTCAGAAATCAGAAGTTTTCTGGGTCTAGCTGGTTATTATCGGAGGTTCGTAGAAGACTATTCCCGGATTGCCGTACCTCTCACCAGTTTGACTAAGAAAGGTGAAAAGTTCGTGTGGACCGATAAATGTGAGAAGAGTTTCCAAAAGCTGAAGACCAGATTGATATCCGCTCCGATTTTGACTGTTCCCGTTCCAGGACAGACATTTACATTATACACTGATGCGTCAGGACTGGGATTGGGATGTGTGCTTATGCAAGGAGAGCAAGTGATTCCTTATGCTTCAAGACAGTTAAAGGTACATGAGAAAAATTATCCCACTCACGATCTGGAGCTAGCGGCAGTAGTACATGCGGTCAAGATATGGAGACATTCCCTATACGGGGAGAAATTCCAGATTAAGTCAGACAATAAAAGTCTTACTTATCTAATCAGAAGGAATTGAATATGAGACAAAGAAGATGGCTGGAACTATTGAAAGACTATGATTGTGATATCCAGTATCATTCGGGAAAAGTGAACGTAGTAGCTGATGCGTTAAGCCGAAAAGCAATGATAAAATCGCAAGGAGAGGTCAGCACAACCGCAGCAATGTGTACTACCGGAATGGTATTCAATCACGGCAACGAGCAATATGTGATAGACGCAACGGATGAATCAGCCAACCAAGGGTTCATTCATCGGTTTTCAAATATGTTCGCTGCATTGAAGATTATACCAGATATAATGGATGAAGTGAAGACAGCAATCAAATCAGATCCTTATTTGAGAACAACACAAGAAGATATCGAGAAAGGTAGGACTAACCCTGAGTTCACCTTGGACGAAGAGAATGTACTGAAATACAAAGGTAGAGTATGTGTACCAGAAACAGAAAGTATGGACATTAGACACCGACTGATTAAAGAAGCCCATACCACCATCTATTTGATACATCCTGTAAGTACAAAAATGTATCATGATCTAAAGAAACTATATTGGTGGAGGGGAATGAAAGCAGATGTAGCCAAGTTCGTGTCTCAATGCCTAAATTGTCAGAAAGTAAAGGCTGAATGACAAAGACCCGCATGACTGTTACAGCCATTACCGGAACCAGCATGGAAATGGGACTGCATCACAATGGACTTCGTCACGGGACTACCACCGACTCCTTGAGTAGTTGACGCAGTTTGGGTGATTGTGGACCGTCTGACTAAAACAGCTCGCTTCATACCGATACGACCTCAGTATACAATGGAAAGGTTAGAAAAGCTGTATGTGGATAATATTGTCCGATTACATGGTGTTCCAGAAAGTATTGTGTCTGATAGAGATCCACGATTTACTTCCAAGTTTTGGGAGGGATTGCAAAAGGCTATGGGTACAACGCTGAAGTTCAGTACCACATTCCACCCACAGACAGACGGACAGTTAGAGCATACAATCCAGATTCTAGAAGATATGCTATGAGCATGTGTAATTGATTTCAAAGGATCATGGGATAAAAAGTTACCATTGATCGAGTTCGCTTATAACAATAGCTATCAGGCTACTATACATATGACACCTTATGAGGCACTGTATGGCACAAAGTGTCGAACTCCTTTGTTTTGGAATGAAGTTGGAGAACGTAGTATTGTTGGGCCAGAATTTATTGAAGAGACTTGCCGAGTGGTCGACATTATCAAGGAAAGAGCAAGAACAGCTCAGAATCGTCAGAAGCAATATGCAGATACTCGACGCAGAGATCTGGAGTTCGCCGTAGGAGATAAAGTATTTTTGAAGGTATCGCCTATGCGAGGATTGAAAAGGTTTGGACAGAAAGGAAAACTAAGTCCAAGATATGTCGGGCCGTATCAAATTCTAGCTAAGCGTGGTAAAGTGGCTTATCAGTTAGCACTACCACCATCTATGTCAAGTGTGCATGACGTATTTCACATTTCCCTATTGAAGAAGTATGTCAAGGATCCAACGCACGTTTTGACAGTAGATTTGCTGGAATTGAATGATGATTTGAAATTTGAAGTAACACCAACAGAAATCACCAGTCGAAAGGTTCAACGTCTATGCAACCGAGATATCTATTATGTTAAGGTCACATGGAAAAGTAGAGACATGGAATAAATTACTTGGGAAGAAGAAAATGCTATGCGAAAGCAATACCATCACTTATTTGATTCAGAATGTATGTACAATTTCGATGACGAAATTTTTATAAGTAGGGGGGAGTTGTAAGACCCGTGTCAATCTAACCCGGTCTTACCACCTTGAACCAGGTTTACCTATCATGGTTGAGTCAAATGGACCAAGGGCGTGAAGGAGATCGAGATCCCAGGTATCAAATCGACCCAAAAATACTTAATTTTAGGGGAGGGTCGCATACCCAGCTAAGGAGTGTCGGACCTCCCAAGAACAGAAAGTCAGACCCTCAAATTTGAAGGGAGGGTCGGACATCTTGAATCCTAGGATCGACGGGATCATCGACCATCCCATCGACCCTCAGTTTCTGCCGAAACTGAAATTAAGAAATTTCCTAATTTTTGAGTGGGATTCTTTCCTAATCTCAAAGGGACTTATTTTAGGATGTTCCTACTCAATTTAAAGGACGTCCCTAAGCCTCTTTCACTCCTTTCACAACCCTAATTGAATTGAGAGAAAGAGAAGAGAAGGAAAAGAGGAAGAAGAGAAGCAAGGAGGAAAAGTTAGCCAAAAGAGAAGAGTTGCAGAGAAGGAGTATTCTTCTCAGGTATGGATACTAATTCCATGATTTTCTGTAGACCTTAGGTTAGATATTGATGAGAGTGTGATCTCGGAGAAACCCAAACCATCAACCCATGGTTAGGTTTTCATGGGAAACCATGGGGGATTACATGAAAGCTATCTAGGTGGATTATACATGGTTTCAGACCATGGAATGAATGTAGAATGGAATGTAGGAGCAAGCCATAAGATCCCAAGCAAGAATAATGGACTAAAAGAGGGAATTAGACCAAAGTGCACCGAGGGTCGCACCGAGGGTCGATGACCATCCGACCCTAGGTGATCCTGACCATCGACCCTCAGTGTTCGGGAAGTTCAGAGTTTGGGGAGGGTCGCACCCAGGGTCGATCATGACTCCGACCATACCTCCGACCCTCATTTAATAGAATGGTTTTTAAATTGAGAATTAATTCTAATTAAATTCTAACGACTTTGTTAGGTCTTCTAGCAATATAATAACATTATAAAGGTGATTCTAAAGATTGAAAAAGTATCTATTAGCAAGCTAAGGTGAGGAAACAGAACTCTAAACTAATTGTTTAATAACAAACTATTTTCCATTTTCTTGAGTCCAATGCCATGCTTGATTCTGTGCGAATATGTTTGTAATGTGCATACAACATGTCATCCAATATTTCTATTATTTGTTCATGCATATTTATTTTACTGTTTATAACATGATGATGATGATAATGATAGGAATAGGCATGTGATTGTATGTGTATGGTTGGTGTACTTCATGCGAGCGAGTATCAGGGGAAGTGTGATGAGGACGTCAATAAACGTTAACCTTTGGCGGGTCTCAGCACTTTAGCTCTATCTCTAACTCAAGTCTTGTGCATTGACATCGTCGTATCACCATTACTTTAGCAGAACTATTATGTCATAAAGTATCAGGGGAGGTGGTCTTGGTCCTTGTAGTCTCTGACTCTACCGGGGGGCCTTAGCTCTATCTCTATGGACATTCTGAGGGATGCTGGGGTGAGGCCTTGGATACACTGTTTGGCATTAGGATTGGTTAGTTGCGAGCCCAGTTTGCAAGCCCTCGCTAACAGGGGCTTACGTGTTGGTATGGTATTATATAGCAATAAACGTTAACCTTTGTTGTATAATGTCATGATTAGGGTGGATGGGGACGATGATAAACGTTAACCTTTGGGTGGACTTCCACACCCTGTGTATAGAGGTGGGGTCTATAAACGTTAACCTTTGACCACCCAACCATTCAATTGCGCATTGCAAACTATACACCAGACCAAAGATATGAATTGATTGCTTGCATATGTATTGTTGCATTGTTTTGTCTACTCACTGAGCCGTGATGTGTGCTCACCCCCTTGACGTCGAATATTTTTTTTAGTTGATGATGCAGGTTATACAGTTGAATAATACATGAATGCTCCAACATACGGGAACGTGGCGGCAATGGAAGCAGAAGCTGAAGGGGATACACATGACTCCTCTTGCGAGTGCAACTCATGTGTATTCGATTAGATTTTTCTTAGGTTTCTTATTTGAATTTAATAAAGACATGTATTTGATAATTATTTATGTCCCAGTTGATACAGAATAACTTGCTATTTAATATTTATATCACTTAGACCCTCAGTTCATTTATTATTAAGATATCCGCTATTGTGTATTTACTCTGATTATGATTACGGATGTGTGTAAGTTTAGGTAACGTGGGGATAGCCTACTCGAGATCCTTGTTGAACCGTTGGTTTGCTAGCGGTTCATCACACCATTCTGAACAGTGCGGAATTGGGGTGTGACATATTCGGTGGGGTGCCGAGCTGGTGAAAATTGAAGTGGGAAGTAATGAAGATGGATGGATGGTGGAAGTAATGCAGTGTGAGGGGGTGTGGTGATGTATTCGGTGATGTGCCACAAGTGGGTGGTAAATGATATGGTTTTGGTTGTAGTGAGGTTGGGAATGAAGAAGTAAGTGGTTGTGTGATATGATGGACCGATGTGCAAAGGATGAAATCAGGTTGCAGCAAGTGGCTTATGGGTTGGTTATTTGGTAGTGATAACAAGGGAGGAGATGAAAGTGAGTGGGGTTACGGGTAGGTGGTAGCACAAGACTCATGATTGAAGTATGAGATGAAATCGGTTAGTGTGCTGGTTGTATAGGGATTGAAAGCCAAGTGTAGGCTGGATTGGTGATGGAAATTGGTTAATGGTGAGGTGGAGTGGTTTATGATATGGGGATTTGTAGTTAAGCAAAACAATTGAAGTGGAGGCAGCTTACCTAGATGCTCGTAGGTTCTACTTGCTCCTCCCTTCATCTTCTTCTTCATCACCTTCTCTTCTTCTCCTGCTTCTCAATTCTCTGACTGCTCCTCTCCTCCATGGATCTCCCTTTATTTTCCAGGGTTTTTTTTTTTCTTTGATTTTCTCCTCCTCCTCTTCGGACTCCTCTTCTTCTTTGCCAAAATCTCTCCCCTCTTTTTTCTCTTTTCTTTTTTCTCCCCTTTTCTCTCAAAATCGAGAGCCCAAAAATAAAAATAACCACTCCCCTCACGTTTTTTTCTTTTCTTTTATTCTTCTCCTCTTTCCAAAATCGAGAGCCCAAAAAAACCAAAACTCCTTCTCCCCCTCACCTTTTTTTTCTTTTATTCTCCTTCCTTCCTCTCTCTTCCTCCCTTCCTTTTCTCAGATCTCCTTTTGATTTCCTTCCAAAAACTGAAATCTCTCTCTCTCTCACGTCTCCTCTCTCTCATCTTACCTTTTTCTCTCCATCTCCTTTTGATTTCCTTCCAAAAACCAAAATCTCTCTCTCCCTCACGTCTCCTCTCTCTCCTTTTTCCCTTTTTTTCTCAATCTCCTTTGGATTTACTCCAAAATTGAAATCTCTCTCTCTCTCATGTCTCCTCTCTCTCATCTTTCCTTTTTTATTCTCAATCTCCTTTGAAAAAACTGAAATCTTTCTCTCTCTCTCACATCTCCTCTCTCTCATCTTTCCTTTTTTTTCTCAATCCCCTTCGAATTTACTCCAAAATTAAAATCTCTCTCTCTCTCTCACGTCTCCTCTCTCTCATCTATCCTTTTTTTTCTCAATCTTCTTTCAAAAAACTGAAATCTCTCTCTCTCTCACGTCTCCTCTCTCTCATCTTTCCCTTTTTTTTTCTCATCTCCTTTGGATTTACTCCAAAATCAAAATCTCTCTCTCTCTCTCTCACGTCTCCTCTCTCTCATCTTTCCTTTTTTTCTCAATCTCCTTTGGATTTTATCATTTATATATAATAATATACATCATATACATATATACACATATATTTAATAACATACATATATATATAGTATACAATATATATAGTATATATAAATACTAGGCACATGGATGAACTGATTCGAAACGGGTTGAGACTGGTTTGGGCTGACTGAGTTAAGCTGATATGGGTTGAGGTGGGTTAGGCCAGAACTGACTTGAACTGAGTTGACTGGATTGACTGAAATTAACTGGGTTTTCTCTCTCTATCATTTCATGAGTCATTTATACTGTCATTTTGCATGGAATTTTTTGATGACCTCTATTCTAAATTTTCTATGTTCACTTTGTAGAACACTAAAAATGAGGAATATAGGAACTTGAATCACCTCATTTGGAAATAAAATGGTCGACTTATGAATTTTTGAAGTTTAAGCGGACCAATTATCGATAATTTAGCTGACCATTCTGCATGGGATCCTTCGGAGACTTCTGTCGGAAATCCTTTATGACCACTTTGTAGAGTACTAAAAATGGAACATAATGAAACTGAAATTACCTGATTTGGATATGGCATGATCAAAATATGAATTTTTGAAGATTAAATGACCATTTCCATATGTAATTTTGCATTGGACCCTCCGGAGACTTCAACCCAAGATTTTCTACGTCCACTTTGTAGAACATCACAAATGAAGAATACTGGCTTTGGAATCATCAGAATCCGACGTAGAACGAAAAGATATGAAGTTTTGAAGTTCTAACGATAAGTTTGCATGCAAGCTTGCATGGGGCCCACTGGTGACTTCTATCGGAAATCTTTTTACGTCCACTTTGAAGAGGACTAAAAATAAGGAATAATGGTACTTAAACCATATGATTCAGATGTCGGATGATCAAGATATGATGATTTGAAATTCGAACAATCTAACTTACGATAATTTGCATGAAAGCCCTTGTGATTATTTGTGATAATTTCAGAAACGTCCCTTGTACGTATCATCTGACTAAAATGACCATATCTTCTTCATTTGATATCAGAAATGGGCAATTCTGCTATCATTTCGAAGGTAATTCCATGACCTATGCAACCATGTGGATTACAGCCTGTGACCTTATTATGGGACCCACATAAAACTACCTCGAGGTTGTAGTCAAAACCCAAATTTTCACTTATCTTTCTTCCTTTGATGTCCACTCACTAGTAGGACCTTATTCAGTTGGAAATGGCAAAAATGGGGTGCTTACAGATGCCCCTTTTTAGCCGAAATTGTTACCAATTGTAGGCTGAAGATAAAAGAACCACAATTTTTGGATATGAGTGAGATTGCTTATTGGGCTCCACTTAGGGATATTTGTCCTAAACTCCCTACGTATTCTAAGGGTGTCCTAGAAATCAAGCCCAGAACGTAGTTTGACTGGCAAGAAGGTTTGTTCTTCTTGGAAAATTGATGATTGTTCTTCTTATATGAAGCTAGGCTATGAATACAAGGCTCATTGTAGGCTGGGAACCTCTTATTGTTGCGGTGGAACTCATGATGCTAGGTATGTGCGGGCTTGGACCCGGCTTGATCCATTTGTAGGATGATAAACCTCTTCTTGTACGAAGCTAGGCTGTAAATACAAGGCTCATTTGTAAGCTGGGAACCTCTCCTTGCTGAGGTGACTCATGATGCAAGGTATGTGCGGGCTTGGACCCGGCTTGATCCATTTGTAGGCTGATAAACCTCTTCTTGTATCGAGCTAGGCTGTGAAAAAAAGGCTCATTTGTAGGCTGGGAACCTCTTCTTGCTGAGGTGGAACTCAATGCAAAGTATGTGAGGGCTTGGACCCGGCTTGATCCATTTATAGGCTGATAAACCTCTTCTTGTATGGAGCTAGGCTATGAATACAAGGCTCGTTTGTAGGCTGGGAACCTCTTCTTGCTGAGTTGGAACTCAATGCAAGGTATGTGCAGGCTTGGACCCGGCTTGATCCAATTACATGCTGATAAACCTCTTCTCGTATGAAGCTAGGCTATGAATACAAGGCTGATTGCATAAGCTTGAGCTCGGCTTTGATTTGTCTGGATGTAAGGCTTGATGTGTTTTCTTTGATTGAACTAAGGCTCTTTTGATTGAGATTCTGAGATTGTTTTTCTGAATAAGCTAGGGCTCTGGATTCACTTATAGGCTGAGATTGACTTGATATTTAATGACCTAGGGCTCTGCATTCACTTATAGGCTGAGATTGACTTGATATTTGAATGAGCTAGGGCTCTACATTTGATTTACTTATAGACTGAGATTGATTTGAAATTTGGATGAGCTAGGGCTCTGCATTTGATTCACTGATAATCTGAGATTGATTTGATCTTTGGATGAGCTAGGGCTCTACATTTGATTCATTTATAGACTGAGATTGATTTGAACTTTGGATGAGCTAGTGCTCCACATTTGATTATGAAATGAGTAAGAACACAGAAGGTCACTTTTAGGGTGAGAAATTTGTTATTGATTCTGAAATGAGCAAGAACTAAGAAGGTCACTTATAGGGCGAGGAATTTTCTATTGATTCTGAAATGAGCAAGAACTCAGAAGGTCACTTATAGGGTGATACTGAATGACTCATCTTGGATGTTCCTACCAGCTTTAGACATTTGGAATTGAAAATAGGAGTATCCTTCTTGGAAGCTCTATGGCTATAAACCTTTAGGATGCTTGAAAGTGACCAATACAGGAAGGCTTTGTTGACTTTAAATCTTTAGGGTTGAAATCTGACCCATCTTGAAAGTTTCTTGACTTTGAACCTATAGAGTGCTGGACATATTTGAAATGATGGTGAATTCCGTGGCAGTTTTCCAAGTTTTTTTTTTGCTCCTGCTTTATTGGTGAAGGCACAAAACATGACATAAATGGAAATGGTGTCACGGACTTTGATACCTAGATTTGAAATTTGTCATTTATGACCTGGTATTGAAAGTTTGACTCAATTTTAGCACGGTAGGGATGACTTGGTTACTCCCTTTGAAGGGTTCCATGTAATTTGAAGGTGATGATTTTCTTCAGCCAACATTGGTGTTGTTGGATTTTGGATTGAAAGAAACTCTAGCGAGGATTTTGGACAAGAATGAGGGGAGCTTGACAGTCTCTAACCAAAGTGATTTTATTGATTGACCTTGGTGTTAGACTGTCGAGGGGCATTTGATCAACTAAGTTCTTTGACTGTGCATTATGGTAGACCAAATTGGTAGAATAGCCAAGCGGCGATGAAATGTGACATGGGTTTGGCCCTTGATATAGGCTCATGAAATGCTCAGGGCCTTGCAACATTGTTGTGCCAATTTTGAAAGATGAATGAACCATGGCCCCAAAGTAGGCATGAGGCGCAAAGGATTCGAAGTGTTCCTTCAGAGAATTTGGTGACCAAATCCTAACAGGTGAGCGACCACATTGGATTTTCTTCATCAACAGGATTGGGAGAACTGAGAAATGGGAAAAAAACCAACTTGGATGGACCTACTTCTATTGACTAGGAAATTCAGTGACTTCAGACTAGACAATGGATCCTAGATGTAACGTTCATGATCAAGTTCAATTCCTCTACATAGGGTGTATATATGCCCCAGTGTCTACATGTTGTGACAGACTGCTACTGTAGTGTGCTGGGGCAAGATAGAAGGAAATAGGCAATCTAACAGAGTTAGAACTAGGTTGAACCTGGATTGCATCTAGAATTTGACCATGCTTCCAAGGTCAGGGGAAGATTGACAGATTGATTGTAGAAAGTGACTTCTTTAATAAACCCTTCCTGAATCTTGAAAAATGAGGGAGCTGATGATTTGATGAATTTGGCTATATCCGTAACCAGGCCATGAGAATTTTCTCTCTCCCTAGCATGACCAAAGGATTTGAAGATAGAATTTTATTGAAAGGCAAAGCTATGGAGCCCAACAGATGATGGTTTGTACAACTCCTCCGAGTATGATTCACTAGAGAGCAAGAGGGGTTCCTTTCCTTATGGAGGGTAGACTGGTGACACTTGTCTACATGAACCACTGAATTTTTCTATGAAGGGCCAATGAGGGCAATGCTTAAGGGTTGCATCAGGTCGCCTATCACAACTGAGGTATTATGGGTTTCCCATTGAAGTTTCTTGGGTTACTTTTTCCCTGCCGATGTTTCTTTTCTTCCATTTATTTTTTTTATTTTTTCTTTTTGCAAAACCCATCTTGGGTTGAATAAAGAGTCCTAATATGGTGAGCATATTGCCAAAATTATGGTCCTATCCAATGGTCTGAAACCCTTAGGGAAATCCGAACGGCATGACTTTCATGACAAATGGGTAGCCTTGCCCCACTGTTTAAGTTGACACCTACATGCATTGATAGGCGGGCAGCTATTTGAATCATCACTAAAAGCGACCTTAGGGAAATGCAGTCTCACACCAAAATTAATAATGGTGTCAAATTATGTTTTCCTTTTTTGGAGATATTCAGATGGAACACGTGTGTCAACAAGCTACATCGAGATGCCGAATTAGTCATGATCATATCTGGGCCTGAAACCTTTAAGTTTGTTGACAAGTATTGATGTTGAATATCACACCCCAAATTCTACACCATTCAGAACGGTGTGATGAACCGCTATAAACCAATGGTTCAACTAGGATCTCTAGTAGGTGGTATCCATTAAAAATAAAACCACGCACATCCACAACCATAATTAGAATAAATACACAATAGCGGAAGTCTTATAGTAAATGACCTGAGCATTCTAAATGTAATAATCATAATTAAAATATCAAATTATTGTTGTATCAACTGAGACATAATTAAATAAACTATCAATTACATCTTTTATAAATTCAAATAAAATCCTAATAGAACATGCATGAGTTGCACTCGTATGAGGGGTCATGCGTATGCTCTAAGTTTTCAGCCTCCATTGTAGCAACGCGTGCATACACCGAGTCATTTATATAATCTGCAATAATGGTACCTGCATCGTCAACTAAAAATATTCGACGTCGAGAGGGTGAGCACACATCATGGCTCAGTGAGAAAACAAAACAATGCAACAAACATATGCATGCATTCAATTCATATCTTTGGTCTGGTAAATAAGTTTGCATTGTGCTATAGAAAGGGTTGGACGTCAAAGGTCACGCTTATTGACCCCTCCTCTATACACGAGTGTGTGAAGCCGCCCAAAGGTCACGCTTATTGTCGTCCCACATGCACCCACCATGAACATTATACAACAAAGGTTAACGCTTATTGTTGTACAGTGTCATACCAACACGTAAACCCCTGCTAGCGAGGGCTTGAAAACCGGGCTCGCAGTTAACCAATCCTAATACCAAACAGTGTATCCAAGGCCTCACCCCAGCATCCCTCAATATGTCCATAGACATAGAGTTAGGGTCTGGTGAGCAGGATGAACCACAGTGTCACATCCCCCCTTGATACCCTACGACGTATTAGTTCCGCTAAGGTAATGGCAATATGACTATGTTTAGTGGACAAGAATTGAGTTAGAGATAGAGCTAGAGTCTGGTGACCAGGATGAACCACAGTGTCACGTCCTCCCCCTAATACTCGCTCGCATCAAGCACACCAACCATACACATACATCCACATGCATATTCCTATCATCATCATCATGTTATAAACAATAATTAAATATGCATGAACAGTAATAATATAAATATTGGATGACAGGTTGAATGCACATAACAAGCATACATGCATAGAATCAATCATGGCATTGGACTCGAAAGAAAATAGTTTATTATTAACCAATTAGTTTAGGTCTTGTTCCCTCACCTTTACTTGATCGTAGGTCCTCTTTCATGCTTTAAGAATCAACTATATATCGATTTTATATCACTAGAAAACCTAACCAAGTCGATAGAATTTAATTAAAATTAATTCAGACTTTAAAAAGTATGCTGCTAACTGGGGGTCGATGCTAGGGTCGGAGGTTTGATCGACCCTGGGTGTGACCACCCCTATTCTTGACTTTCCGAACACTGGGGGTCGATGATCAGGGTCTTGTAGGGTCGATTGGCCATCGACCCCCCGTACGACCCCCTGTGGGTTTTGTCAATTTTTCATCCTACAGTCCATTCTTCATGTTTGGGGTCCTATGGCTTACTTCTACAGTCTATTCCACACATGTTCTATGGCCTAGAACCGTAGTTCATTCACCTATATAACTTTCATAATTTCCCCATGGTTTTCCATGAAAACCTAACCATGGGTGGATGATTTGGGTTTCTCCTAGATCATTCCCTCTTCTCTAGCTATTCTAAGGTCTGCATAATTACATGGTGGTAGTATCCATACCTGAGAATTAGGCTTGTTTCTCTGAAGCCTTCTCCTTGATCTTCTTCTCCACTTTCCTTCTCTTCTCTTTCTCTTCTCCTTCTCTTCTCTTTCTCTCAATCAAATTAGGGTTCTAAAAAGAGTAAAAGAGGTAGAAACTCCCAAAATAAGTCCCATTGAGATTAGGAAGGAATCCCATTGAAATTAGGAAAGTTTCCTAATTTTTGGTTTCGTGCTGTTTTTACCGATTACCGGGGGTCGATAGGGGGGTTGGAAATCCCGTCGACCCCTGGTCCTTAAACTGTCCGACCCCCAATATAAAACTAGAGGTCTGACTTTTATACTGGGGGGGTCCGACCCTCCCTTGCTGGGTTTGCGATCCTTCCCCTAATTTTAGTATTTTTGGGTCAGTTTATTACCTGGGATCGTGATCTCCTTCACGCACTTGATCCGTTTGGTTCGACCATGATGGGTAGACCTGGTTCAAGGTGGTAAGACCGGGTTAGTTTGATACGGGTCTTACAACTCCCCCCTACTTATAAAAATTTCTTCCTCGAAATTGTTCATACCTTCTGAGTCGAATAAATGAGGGTATTGCTTTCGTATAGCATTATCTTCTTCCCATGTAATTTCTTCCATGTCTTTACTTCTCCAAGTGACCTTAACATAATTAATATCTCGATTGTGTAGTCGTTGAACCTTTTGGCTGGTGATTTCAGTTGGTGTTACTTTAAATGTCAAATCATTAGTCAAATCAGGCAGATCTACTGTCAGAACGTGCGTAGGATCTTTGACATGCTTCTTCAATAAGGAAATATGAAATACGTCATGCACACTTGACATAGATGGTGGTAGGGCTAACTGGTAAGCCACTTTCCCATGCTTAGCTAGAATCTCATATGGCCCGACATATCTTGGACTTAGTTTCCCTTTCTGTCTGAACCGTTTCAATCCTCGCATAGGCGATACTTTTAAGAATACTTTATCACCCACGACGAACTCAAGGTCTCGTCTTCGGGTATCGGCATATTGCTTCTGACGATTCTGAGTTGTTCTCACTCTTTCTTTGATAATGTCGACCACTCGATAAGTCTCTTCAACAAATTCTGGTTTAACAATACTACGTTCCCCGACTTTATTCGAAAACAACGGAGTTCGACATTTTCTACCATATAGTGCTTCATAGGGTGCCATCTGTATAGTAGCCTGATAGCTATTATTATAAGCGAACTCAATCAGTGGTAAGTTTTCATCCCATGATCCTTTGAAGTCAATTACACATGCTCGAAGCATATCTTCTAAAATCTGAATTGTACGCTCCGACTGTCCATCTGTCTGTGGGTGGAATGCAGTACTAAACTCCAATGTTGTACCCATAGCCTCTTGCAATCCTTTCCAAAACTTTAAAGTAAATCGTGGATCTCTATCAGACACAATACTTTTAGGTATGCCGTGTAATCGCATAATGTTATCCACATACAGCTTAGCTAACCTCTCCAGTGTATACTGGGGTCGTATAGTTATAAAGCGAGTTGTTTTAGTCAGGCGTTCTACAATCACCCAAACTGCGTCAACTACTCGAGGAGTCAGTGGTAATCCCGTGACGAAGACCATAGTGATGCAGTCCCATTTCCATGCTGGTTTGGGTAACGGCTGTAACAGTCCTGCCTGTCTTTGTCGTTCAGCCTTGACCTTCTGACAATTTAGGCATTGAGACACGAACTTAGCTACATCTGCTTTCATTTCTCTCCACCAATACAGTTTCTTTAGATCATGATACATTTTTGTGCATGCAGGATGTATAGAATAGATGGTGGTATGGGCCTCTTTCATCATTGGTGTCTAATGTCCAAGCTTTCTGTTTTGGGTACACATATTCTTCCTTTGTACTTCAGTACCTTTTCTTCGTCCAAGGTGAACTCATGGTTAGTTCTACCTTTTTCGATGTCTTCTTGTACCGTTCTTAGGTAAGGGTCTGATTTGATAGCTGTCTTCACTTCATCAACTATATCCGGTATAATTTTCAATGTGGCGAACATATTTGAAAATCGATGAATAAACCCTTGGTTAGCTGATCCATCTGGTGCATCTATCACAAACTGCTCATTACCGTGCTTGAATACCTTTCTGGTAGTACACATTGCGGCAGTTGTGCTAACCTCTCCCTGAGATTTTATCATTGCCTTTCTACTCAACGCATCGGCTACTACATTAGCTTTTCCCGGATGATAATGGATATCACAATCATAGTCTTTCTATAGTTCCAGCCATCTTCTTTGTCTCATATTCAGCTCCTTCTAATTAAATAGGTAAGTAAGACTTTTATGGTCTGATTTAGCTTGAAACTTCTCCCCGTACAGATAATGTCTCCATATTTTGATAGCATGTACTACTGCCTCTAGTTCCAAATCAAGAGTGGGGTAGTTCTTTTCATGTGTCTTCAGTTGTCTTGAGGCATATGCAATTACTTGTTCTCCTTGCATAAGTATACATCCTAATCCCAGTCCTGACGCATCGGTGTACAAGATAAATGGTTGTCCTGGAATCGGGATGGTCAAGATTGGAGCTGATATCAATCTAGCTTTCAAGGTTTGGAAACTCTTCTCGCATTTATCCGTCCAGACAAACTTCTCGCCCTTCTTAGTCAAACTGGTAAGAGGTACGACAATTCGGGAATAGTCTTTCACAAATCGTCGATAATACCCAGCTAGACCCAGAAAACTTCTAATTTCCGCAACGCTCTTCGGTGCTTCCCACTTTACAATAGCCTCAATCTTGCTATAAGCACCCCATTTTTGCCACCCTCGGCATAAGTGAACCAATATGGCAAGTTTCTGACCTTTAACTCAAAGATTTGTGATTCTCCACTGATCCCCATAGCAGGGTCATGGGCTATTATCTGCATAAATGCATAGGTCATAGAATTATCTTCGAAACGAGACCAGAATTGCTCAATTCTGATATCAAATGAGGAAGATACAACCATTTTAGTCGGATGATACATATAAGGGAGGTTTCTGAAATTATTATAAATAATAATCCCAGGGGCCTTCATGCAAATTATCCTAAGTCGGATTGTTTGAATTTCAAATCATCATATCTTGATCATCCGATATCGGATTCAGATGATTCCAAGACCATTATTCTTCATTCATGATTTCTACAAAGTGGACGTAAAAAAATCCCAGGTAGAAGTCACCAGTGGGTCCCATGCAAACTTTCATGCAAAATTATCGTTAGAACTTCAAAGCTTCGTATCCTTTTCCGTTCTACATCGGATTCAGATGATTCCAAGATCATTATTCTTCATTCATGATGTTCTACAAAGTGGACGTAAAAAAAATCCCGGGTAGAAGTCACCAGTGGATCCCAGGCAAGCTTTCATGCAAAATTATCGTTAGAACTTCAAAGCTTCGTATCTTTTTCGTTCTACGTCGGATTCAGACGATTCCAAGGCCATTGTTCTTCATTTGTGATGTCCTACAATGTGGACGTGGAAAATCTCGGGTAAAAGTCTCCGGGGGGTCCCATGCAAAATTTCATATGGAAATGGTCATTTAATATTCAAAAATTCATATTTTGATCATTCCATATCCAAATCAGGTGAGTCCAGTCTCATTATGTTCCATTTTTAGTGCTTTACAAAGTGGACATAAAATATTTCCGGTAGAAGCCTCTGAAGGATCTCATGCATAATGGTCAGCCAAATTATCGATAATTGGTCCGCTTAAACTTCAAAAATTCATAAGTTGACCATTTTACTTTCAAATGAGGTGATTCAAGTACCTATATTTCTCATTTTTAATGTTCTACAAAATGAACGCAAAAAATTTGGAATAGAGGCCATCAAAAAATTTCATGCGGGATAACAGCGGAAATGACCCGTGAAATAACAAGGAGAGAAAACCCAGTTAATTCTAGTCAATCCAGTCAACTCAGTTCAAGCCAGTTTTGGTCCAACCTAGCTCAACCCATATCAGTTGTCAACCTAAGTCAGTCTCAACCCATTTCGAATCAGTTCATCTATGTGCATAATATTTATATATTATATATATTGTATAATATATATATATATATATGTATGTTATTAAATATATGTGTATATATGTATATAATATATATTATATATATGTATAAATGATATGTATATATGTATATAATAAATGAGAAAAAGATTTTGAGAAGAAAAAAGGAAAGAGGGGAGAGAGGAAACATGAAAGGGAAGGGGGGATTTCGGTTTTGGAGATAATCCAAAAGATTTTGAGAAGAAATAGGAAAGAGGGGAGAGAGGAAACGTGAAAAGGGACTTTTTTTAGGGGTTCTAGATGACTTCCAAAAGATTTTGTTGGAGAAAAAAAGGGAAGAAGAAAGAGGAAAAAACGTGAGCTTTTCTAAGAGAATCCAAAATATTTTGTTGGAGAAAAAAAAAAGGAAACAAGAAAGAGAAAAAAAACGTGGAGGTTTTAAGGAGGCTCACGGTTTTAGGAGAGAGGGAGAAAAAAAAAGAAAAAAAAGGGGAGAGAGAGGACGTGAAAAGAGAGAAGATTTAGGGTTTCCAGATTTTTTTTTCAAAAAGAGAAAGAAGGGGAAGATAAAAGGGACGTGAGAGAGAGGTAAGAGGAGATTTTTCTAAAGAGGAAAAAAAGGGGGAAAGAGAAAAAAACGTGAAAGGCTTTTGGGGCTAGGTTTTAGGAGAAAAGTAAGGGAAGAAGAGAGAAAAAAGAGGGGAAGAAGAGAAAAAAAAGGAGGAAAAATGTGGCTTTTCTAAGGGGCTAGGTTTTGGGAGAAAAAAAAGGAGGAAGGGACGTCCAAGAGGAGAGAATAAAGAGAAAAAAAATCCAATAATGGAGAAGAAAAAGAAAAGAGAGAGAGAGAGAGAGAGAGAGAGAGAGAGAGAGAGAGAGAGAGAGAGAGAGAGAGAAGAAGAGAAGATCTAGAGGAAAAAGAGAGAAGGATCAGAGAAGCAGCAAGGAGGATGATGAAAAGATGCAAAGGAGAAAAGCATAGTGAAGAAGCCTGAGGTAGGAGATCCATCCTTTCTGTCAGTTATTTTTTTCAAAGTCAAAGTATACTGCAAATGCATGTCTAAGATTGGTGTCTAGCATTAGGAAGATGCCTCTGTTTGCATAAGGTTCCTTGAGATAAAATGTTGGCCTCTGAGTCCTCTTTCTGACCATGTACTAAGATTTTATTTTCATGAGCTATATGATTTTATATTGATTTTATAGTACCACTGGCCAGAATCTGGAACAGACCTGACCAGTGTATTTGCCTGTACTTGGGGAATGTTTTCGACCTACCTATGGTCTCTTTTAGGATTTGCTTCCTTGAGACAAAATGTTGGCCTCTGAGTCCTCTTTCTGACCATGTATTCGGATTTTATTTTCATGAGCTATATGATTTTATATTGATTTTATAGTACCACTGGCCAGAATCTGGAACAGACCTGATCAGTGTATTTGCCTGTACTTGAGGAATGTTTTCGACCTGCCTATGTTCTCTTTTAGGATTAGCATCCTTGATACAAAATGTTGACCTCTGAGTCCTCTTTCTGAGGATATCTTTTAAGAATTTTTTGAGTAAGTACAGTGCCCTATGTGCCCATTTTGGTCCAGCCTGACAAAACTGTCTTCTTGCTGCGTGTTCCATCATGTTTTGATTGATTCTCATATGCTTTGGTTGTTTCTCACATGCCATATTTGATGCTATATTTGTTCACATGCTATGTTCGGATGCTCGGATGCATACACTACTATAATTGGAATGGTCACAATGCCATAATTGGAATGGTCACACTGCCATAATTGGAATGATCACACTGCCATAATTGGAATAATCACATTGCCATGATTGGAATGCTACACATGCTTATTGCCATATTTGTCTGCTACACTTGCTCACATGCTATATTGGATGATTACTGCCATGTTTGGATGCACACTGATATATTTGGAATACTACCACTGCTATAGTTGGAATGTTTTCGTTTTCCATATTTGTTTTGGAAAGAAAAAAAAAATAGCAACTAGGGCAAGATACACCCTAAAATGGAAATAATTGAACAATTTGGGTAAAAAACCCTAAAAATGAAAAAATAACAATTAGGGTAGAAAACCCTAAAAATGGAAAGAACAACAATTAGGGTAGAAAACCCTAAAAAATGGAAAGAAAATAACAATTAGGGTAGAAAACCCTAAAATGGAAAGAACAGCAATAAGGGTAGAAAATCTGGAAAGAAAATAACAATTAGGGTAGAAAACCCTAAAATGGAAAGAAAATAGCAATTATGGTAGAAAACCCTAAAATAGAAAGAAAATAACAATTAGGGTAGAAAACCTTAAAAAAATGAAAAGAATGCAGCAATTAGGGTAGAAAACCCTAAATGGAAAGAAAATAGCAATTAGGGTAGAAAACCCTAAAAAAATGAAAAGAAAATAGCAATTAGGGTAGAAAACCCTAAATATGGAAAGAAAATAGCAATTAGGGTCCTGCCATGCTTAGAAGATAGCTTACCAGATCATGCCATATAGGCCCTTGCCTTATTTGCAATACATGCCATATTTGAAAGATTTTTAAACAATCTTACTGTATGTGAATTTCTTGCCATAAATGTTTTATATGCCATATTTAGATCGAATATTCTATTTTTTGGCAATAACTTATTTTATGCAACACCCTAGTCGAACTGCCATATATGCACACTTCTAGAAGACAATATAGGTGTGGGGACGTGCATTTAGGCACCCACATTCTTGGGAAGGGCATAATGGGAATGATAAAATCTTAATAAAGAAAGAGAATGCCTTGCCAAACTTTCCAGAATTAAAATTCAGGATAAAAAGGGTGATTTAGGATGATTTTGCCCCTTGGCAAACCCTAAACCTAGAATAGGTTCTAAACCCTAAACCTAGAATAGGTTCTCAATCCCAAACCTAGAATAGTTTCTCACTTTCTGACCCAGAATGGGTTATTCTCCCAAACTACGCGGATTCTAATTCCAAGGTCAAACCCTAGGATATGTAGGCTATTTGGGAGAAACCCAAATTCGGATCCACACCTTAGTCCACTTGGACTACTCATAGATCCACTAGGATATCCAACCATTTCACCCAATTTCGAACTACGTGGATTCTGATTCCTAGGTCAAACCCTAGGATACGTAGGCTATTTGGGAGAATCCCAAATTTGGATCCACACCTTAGTCGAATCGGACTATCCATAGATCCACTAGGATATCCATTCCCATTTCAACCCAGAGTTTCGAACTATGTGGATTCTGATTTCTTGGGCAAACCCTAAGATACGTAGGCTATTTGGGAGAAACCCAAATTCGGATCCATACCTTAGCCCACTCGGACTATCCATAGATCCACTAGGATACTCAACCATTTCAACCTAGAGGCCCGAACTACGCGGATTCTGATTCCTAGGTCAAATCCTTGGATACGTAGGCCATTTGGGAGAAATCCAAATTCGGATCCACAATTTAGTCCACTCGGACTATCCATAGATCCACTAGGATATCTATCCATATTTCAACCCAAAAGGGGTTATCCAAACCTTAGTCCACTTGGACTATCCATAGATCTACTAGGATACTTACCTACATTTTGACCCAAATAGGGTTATCCATTCCCGAACTACGTGGATTCTGATTCCTAGGGCAAACCCTAGGATACGTAGGCTATTTGGGAGAAACCCAAATTCGGATCCACACCTTAGTCTACTCGGACTATCTATAGATCCATATTTTAACCCACATAGGGTTATTCACATTTCAACCTAGATAGGGTTATCCACATTCCAACCCAAATAGGGTTATTCTTAGATCCACTAGGACTATCTATCAGTCCACTTGGACTATCCAGATCCTAACCCATAGGGTTTTCTCAACCTTTCAAGCATAAACTTCAACTTGAACAAATAAACTTAATCATGCACAAGCATAAATCACAACCATAAACTTTAATCACACTTGAACTACGATGGTGAACCTGATTTTTGGAATAATTTCGTAATACGTAGGCAATCTGATGGATACAGATTTGGTTCAATGATATCAAACCACTTGGTTTGGTTTGGCTTAACAAATAGAGTCTAGCATAGGAAAGGTATAGGAGACCGATTTCGATCGGGCGGTTTGGGTGCCTAACCCCTTCCCATAACCGTAACCTGACGCTTACCCAAATCTCTGATGGACCAAAAATCCAATCTAAGGGTCATGAGTCAATCGAAGTTTTACCTTGGGATGAGATTTTACATTTCTAAGGTCCTAGACCTAAATCTAGGTGGCGACTCCAAAAGATTTCCATCTTTGTCCTCACAGTGGCGACTCCACTGGGGATATAAATGTCAAACTCCTAAATGAATACTTTCCTTGTATGAATTGGATGCTAGATTTTAGGATACTATATTTATGCTTGTATATTATTGCTTTGGGGGGAATGGGTTCTGTCACACATTCGTGCGAGTAGCCGAACCGGGTCCCATGTATATGGGGCAGCCTGCTAGGCGAAACACACAGCCTTGGCCTGTACTTTGTGAGGCCACGATCGGCGAGCAGCCTCTAACGAGCATTTCTTGGGTCCGCCTGAGAATGCGTTATGCTACTCCATGTCGCTTAGATCCTTGCAACATAGTATATAAAGGGATTGGGGGCCCATTATTCATCGAGCATGCGGTGATAGGTTACCCCATCCTCGTCAAGGTGGCCTTTTATGTCCTAACCCAGATTGTAGCCCAATGTATGTTATTTTTTGGTTCATCCTTGAACCGACCCGATAAAATCGGCTTAACCATGACATCCATGTTCGAGACGTCAAAGTTCTGCCCATTTTTGTCCTCGATTGGTCAACATGTTAGAATCGATACGATGAACATCTTGAACTCTCACCCATTGGGAGTATGAGGTATGTATACACCTGTTCTACATCTTAGTAGACGGTCACTATACACCCTCCATTAAGTAAGCTCGATGTGTCGAATCTCTCATTGTTAACACGTCGATTTCAAAAAAATGAGCAAAAAATCCCTGTCAAGACTTAGATACCCTGGTCAAGAAGAAATTTACAAGTTTGTTCATCTATGAACCGCTTTCCCTAACCATCCCTAATAAGGACGTCAGATTAATATATCCATTTCAATTTCATGGAATTCGGTAATCTAATTGGTCAGACCTTGGTACCACTGATTATCCATTTTGGAATCATGAGGTCCCAAGACTGAACACATGGCTTAATCAAATTCAATTAAATTGACTTGGATAATGTTTACCCAATCGCCCTTATGAGGGATCTAGCTCTTGTTTGGTTGAGTCATCCTTGATTTTGCATGTAAGTTCTACTCCTCTAGATGTCTGGAATCTTGATATTTCTCCATTGGATTACAATGCCTTTGGAAAAGAAATCAATCTGCAACCATATCCACCCTTTTAGGGTGAGAGGCCCCTACAACTAAGAAATTATCTTGATCTCCCACCTTGAGATCCATCCATATTATCTTTCTAAATGAATCAATGGAAGTCATGAATCAAGATCTTGATTGAACATCAAATTTTGTAAAAAAGAAGGAAAGATTTAGCCCCTAGGAAAATCCAATCATAGTTCTAAATGTACCTTTGAATTAAGAAAGATTCAGCCCCTAGGCAAATCCAATCGTAGTTCTCAATGTACCTTTGAATTAAGGAAAGATCCAGCTCCTAGGAAAATCCAATCATAGTTCCCGATTCATCTCTGAATTAAGGAAAGATTCAGCCCCTAGGCAAATCCAATCATAGTTCTCAATTTATCTCAGAATTAAGGAGAGATCCAGCCCCTAGGCAAATCCAATCATAGTTCTCGATTCATCTCTGAATTAAGGAAAGATTCAGCCCCTAGGCAAATCCAATTATTGTTCCCTATTCACCTTTGAATTAAGGAAAGATTCAGCCCCTAGGCAAATCTAATCATTGTTCCCTATTCAACTTTGAATTAAGGAAATATTCAACCCCTAGGCAGGTCCAACCACCATTTCTGGTTCATCTCAGAACTAAGGAAAGATTCAGCCCCTAGGCAGGTCCAATCATCATTTCAGTTCATCCAGAATTAAGGAAAGATTCAGCCTCTAGGTAGATTCAATCACATCCAGTTCATCTCAGAATCAAAGAAATATTCAGTCCTAGATTCAACCACCATTTCTGGTTCTCCTCAGAATTGAAGAAGGGTTTAACCTTTAGGCAGGTTCAATCATCACTCCCAGATCATGCTGAAATGAAGAAGCATTCGGCCCCTAGGCTTTTTCACCCTTCACCTCCTGTTTAGGTTCTTATTCATGTCGGAACTAGGAAAAATTTCATTCATCTGAATTCAATTAGCCACTAGATTTGTCCAACCATCAACTTTGGTTAAGGTTCTGATTCATGTTGGAACTAAGAGGAGTTCCATTCATCAGAATTCATTTAGCCACTAGGCCTGTCCAACCAGCAATTTTGGTTTAGGTTTTGACTCATGTTGGAACTAGGAAAAGTTCCATTCATCTGAATTCAATTAGCCACTAGGCTTAACCAACCATCAACTTTGGTTAGGATTCTGATTCATGTCAGGAACTAGGAAAAGTTCTATTCAGCTTAATTCAATTAGCCGCTAGGCTTATCCAACCATCAATTTTGGTTAGGGTTCCGGTTCATGTCGGAACTAGAAAAAGTTTCATTCATCTGAATTCAATTAGCCATTAGGCTTATCCAATCATCAACTTTGTTTAGGGTTCTGATTCATGTTGGAACTAAGAAAAGTTCTATTAACCAACCATCAACTTCAGTTAGGGTTCTGATTCATGTCGAACTAGGAAAAGTTCCATTCATCTGAATTCAATTAGCCACTAGGCTTATCCAACCATCAACTATGGTTCAAGTTCTGATTCATGTTGGAACTAAGAAGAGTTCCATTCATTTGAATTTAATTATCCCCTAGGCTTGTCCAACCGTCAACTCCAGTTCAGGTTCTAATTCATGTCGAAACTAAGAAAGGTTCCATTCATATGAACTCAATATGAGCATGAGTTAGCCTCTAGGCCTATTCAATCATTACCTTTGGTCCATGTTCCACTTCATAAAGGAGCCAAAGAGAATTTCAGTCAATCCATCATCTCTAGCAATTAGAGTCCAATCCATGATTATCATCCTTGGCCTCTATCAATCGGAGCCCAACTCAAGCAATCCTTGCCTCTAGAAACTAGAGCCCAGTCCATGACTGTCAATCTTGATCTCTATCAATCAGAGATCAATTCAAAGTCAATTTTGATCTCTATCAATCAGAGACCAATTCAAAATCAATCTTGATTCCTATCAATCAGAGACCAATTCAAAATCAATCTTGATCTCTATCAATCAGAGGCCAAGTCAAAATCAATCTTGATCTCTATCAATTAGAGACCAATTCAAAATCAATCTTGATCTCTATCAATCAGAGACCAATTCAAAGTCAATCTTGATCTCTATCAATCGGAGACCAATTCAAAGTCAATCTTGATCTCTATCAATCGAAGATCAATTCAAAGTCAATCTTGATCTCTACCAATCAGAGACCAATTCAAAGTCAATCTTGTCTCTATCAATCGAAGATCGATTCAAAATCAATCTCTGGATCTATCAATTAGAGCCCGATCCATGTCCATCATAGCCCAGTGCTACAAGTTAGGATCGCTCGTCAGGAATGACGAATGAGAAGCATTCCTCATTGCCTGTCAATAAAGATTAGTTCTAGATTCTCGAGTCATCAGATATCATGAACCTTCAGCTATAGTAGTGCTATTCCATCATGGGAATTTTTGCCCCATTAGCCAAGGAAATGTCAAAATCCAAAGAGTTGCCCTCATATATCTCATTGTTCAAAGAGAAGGAATAGAATTTTCCCAAGCAGTAGGATAGACCAAAGATGAGATCCGATATGCCCCTGGCTAGGATAGGAACTAGAGTCACAGCTAGGGAATGGTCCAATGATGAAACCCTTAATCCATAAATTGGGGCATGAATCAGATTGAACTTGGACCCAAATTGAATGCGGTCTAATGAGGAAAGCCATTATGCCCTAAACTGGGGCATGGACCAAATTGACCTTAGACCCAAATTGAGAGTGGTCTAACAAAAAAATCCATTAAACCCCCCAAGCCAAGGCATAAATTAGTCCAATCTTGGATTCAAAATGGTGTAGTGCAATGGAGATATCCCTTGCTCCATAAGCTGGGGCATAAGCTAGAATGATTTTGAACTCAACTAGAAGTGGTCTATTGATGAATCCATCAAACCCCAAACTGGGGCATGAACCAGAGTAACCTTGAGCTTAAAAAGCAATAGTCCGGTTTTGAATGGATCCCAAAATGAAAAAAAAGGGATAATTATATGGAAAAGGTAGGTATCTTGCACCTATTGATAGAGGGGTATGATGAGTCCTACTATTAGAGATCTGAAGGAAGACTTATTCCCGCAACGACTGAAGGTGGTCGTCGAAGGTGTTATGCCCAACTGGAGCCGCTTGGACGAACTAGTTGTTTCAACTTTCTATTATCGGTATTTGATAGGTCATCCATGTCTGGGTCCAAGATCAATATGCTTGTTGACAAGTCTAGTCTAATTTGTCCTGCAAGAAAAAGAAAATCATTCCATTTGGGATTTCAATCTCTGTGCTTTGTCTCTTCCATTCATTTCCTTCCAGTTTCATACATCCTCCTATTCTACGTGCGCAATCAATTCTGACTCTGAAGATGGTTGAAACGATGAGCCGTCTCCTAAACTTCTACGCCACCCAGCCTCTTGAGAAAGAAAGGTCCAACCCGTCTGGGAAAACTTTAAATGATCAATTAGGAGACACAAGAGTAGTCTCAAGAAACATGTAATGGAGAAGCTGTCATTTGTTCTATATGTGAAAAGATTTCAAGGAAAGCATTACATAATAACAGATCATATCAATAGGTCAGACAATCAGTACAAATGAGTGGAGGACAGATGTGCCACCAAAAAGATGGAAATACCAAAGTTCTTACAAAGTACATCATCTGCAAGCAAGAGATACATGATGAATGATCAATCTCAAAATCAAAGAATGAGGTCATTGGGATACCTAAAAAAAAAAAATTCAAGCCTATGTTTTACTTTCATTAAATGGGAGGCAGTCACATCAGATAGAAGGTGATGCGTAACTCCTAGAGGACAGCATACGGATTCACCGTTTAGATAAAATCAGATACTAGATGAGCAGTCACAAAATGCTAATAAAGTTTACAGAAGATCAGAGTACTAATTGGGGCAAAGATGTTCTATCTGATTGGAAACGTTTGGAAGAAGATGATTCAAATCCAATATTGAAAGTCATGATTCAATTTTGTGATCAAGCGAAGCACTGCATTGTGTAGCCTTCACATCAAAAAAAAAAAAAGAAAAGAAAAAGAAAAAAGGAGAAGAAAAGAAAATAGCAAGATGTTGAATGGCATTGGAGCTCGATAGTAAGCCAATTGTCCCTCTCACTTTAAGAAGATGGTAGTTCCAACTAAAGCCTGATAGCAAGTTTGATCATTCGTTGAGATTCACAGCATGATGGACCGGACTTTTGATTTTGGCCAATTACGTCCCGTCTTTATAGGAGATGATCTCATTACTTCTTCATCATCAGAGAAAGATTTCTCATCGGCATTAGACTCTCTCTCCCGTCTATCAATCTGACGGCCTTCCAAGGAGTCTCTATCACAAGCCTTTCTTTTGATTATCAATTTTTATGGCATTGTATCTCATGATCATGTCATCATCTTATGTACAATTCATAAATCTAGCTGGAACTCTCATCTGTCGTTCATTACATCCGATGGCTTCCCAAGGTTCCTATAAGCCCTTCATTTCTCAAGCCAATAAAATGGGATCTTCTCGGTAAGATAAATCCATTCTACATAATATAACCAAACACTCTCCCAATGGTAGACCCATGTAGACCCATGTGGACAGTTTCACATCAGTCCTCTTGGACCTTCAACATCAATACTTGTCAACAAACCTAAAGGTTTCAGGCCCAGATATGATCGTGACTGATTCAGAATCTCGATATAGCTTGTTGGGACACGTGTTCTATCTGAACATCTCCAAGAAAGGAAAACATAATTCGGAACCATTTTTAATTTTGGTGTGGGACTACATTTCCCTAAGATCGCTTTTAGTAATGATTGAAATAGTTGTCTGCCTATCAATACATGTAGGTGTCAACTTAAGCAGTGGGGCAAGGCTACCCATTTGTCATGAAAGTCATACGTTCAGATTTCCCCTAAGGGTATCAGACCATTGGATAGGACCATAATTTTGGCAATATCCTCACCATATCAAGACATTTTATTCCACCCAAGATGGGGTTTGCAAAAAGAAGAAAATGAAAAAAAAATAAAGGGAAGAAAAGAAACCTCAGCAGGGAAAGGCAACCCGAGAAACCTCAATGGGCAACCCATAATACCTCAGTGGGGATAGGCGACATGATCCAACCCTAAAGCATTGCCCTCATTGGCCCTTCATAGAAAAATTCAGTGGTTCATGTAGACAAGTGTCATACCAGTTTACCCTCCATAAGGAAAGGAACCCCTCTTGCTCTCCAGTGAATCATACTTGGAGGAGTTGAACAAACCATCATCTGTTGGGCTCCATAGCATTGCCTTTCAACAGAATTCTATCTTCAAATCCTTTGGTCATGTTAGGGAGAGAGCAAATTCTCATGGCCTGGTTACGGATGTAGCCAAATTCATCAAATCATCAGCTCCCTCATTTTTCAAGATTCAAGAAGGGCTTATCTAAGAAGTCACTTTCTGCAATCAATCTGTCAATCTTCCCTTGACCTTGGAAGCATGGTCAATTCTGGATGCAATCCAGATTCAACCTAGTTCTAACTCTGTTAGATTGCCTGTTTCCTTCTATCTTGCCCTAGCACACTATAGTAGTGGTCTGTCACAACAAGTAGACACTGGGGCATAGATATACCCTATGTAGAGGAATTGAACTTGATCATGAGCATTACATCTAGGATCCATTGTCTAGTCTGAAGTCACTGACTTTCCTAGTCAATAGAAGTAGGTCCGTCCAAGTTGGTTTTTACCAATTTCTCAGTTCTCCCAATCCTGTTGAAGAAGAAGATCCAACGTGGTAACTCACCTGTTAGGAGTTGGTCACCAAATTCTCTGAAGGAACACTTCAAATCCTTTGCTCCTCATGCCTACTTTGCGGCCATGATTCATTAATCTTTCAAAATTGGCACAATAATATTGCAAAGCCCTGAGCTTTTCATGAGCATCAATGGCCAAACCCAAGTCACATTTCATCGCCGCTTGGCTATTCTACCAATTTGGTCTACCATAATGCACAGTCAAAGAACTTAGTTGATCAGATGCCCCTCGACAGTCTAACACCAAGGTCAATCAATAAAATCACTTTGGTTATAGACTGTCAAGCTCCCTTCATTCTTGTCCAAAATCCTCACTAGAGTTTCTTCCAATCCAAAATCCAACAACACCAATGTTGGATGAAGAAAATCATCACCTTCGAATTACATGGAACCCTTCAAAGGGAGTAACCAAGTCATCCCTACCGTGCTGAAATTGAGTCAAACTTTCAGTACCAGGTCATAAATGGCAAATTTCAAATCTAGGTATCATGCCAGCGAAGTCCATGACACCATTCCCATTGACGTCATGTTTGGTGCTTTCACCAATAAAGCTGGAGCAAAAAAAACTTGGAAAACTGCCAAGGAATTCACCATCATTTCAAATATGTCCAGCACTCTATAGGTTCAAAGTCAATAGACTTCCAAGATGGGTCAGATTCCAACCCTAACGGTTCAATGTCAACAAAGCCTTCCTGTATGGGTCACTTTCAAGCATCCTAAAGGTTTATAGCCATAGAGCTTCCAAGAAGGATATTCCTATTTTCAATCCTGAAGGTCCAAAGCTGGTAGGAACTGCCAAGATGAGTCATTCAGTATCACCCTATAAGTGACCTTCTGAGTTCTTGCTCATTTCAAAATCAATAGCAAATTCCTCACCCTAAAAGTTACCTTCTGAGTTCTTACTCATTACAGAATCAAATGTGGAGCCCTAGCTCATCCAAAGTTCAAATCAATCTCAGTCTATAAATGAGTCAAATGTAGAGCCCTAGCTCATCCAAAGATCAAATCAATATCAGATTATTAGTGAATCAAATGCAGAGCCCTGGCTCATCCAAATTTCAAATCAATCTCAGTCTATAAGTAAATCAAATGTAGAGCCCTAGCTCATCCAAAGATCAAGTCAATCTCAGCCTATTAGTGAAGCAAATGTAGAGCCCTAGCTCATTCAAAGATCAAGTCAATCTCAGCCTATAAGTGAATCAAATGCAGAGCCCTAGCTTATTCAGAAAATCAATCTCAAAACCTCAATCAAAAGAGCCTCAGTTCAATCAAAGAAAAGACAACAAGTCCTCCGTCCAAATAAATCAATGCCGAGCCCAAGCTCATACAAATGAACCTTGTATTCACAGCCTAGCTTCATACAAGAAGAGGTTCCAAGCCTACCAACCAGCCTTGTATTCATAGCCTAGCTTCGTACAAGAAGAGGTTTATCAGCCTACAAATGGATCAAGCTGGGTCCAAGCCCGTACATACCTTGCATCATGAGTTCCACCTCAGCAAGAAGAGGTTCCCAGCCTACAAATGAGCCTTGTATTCACAACCTAGCTTTATACAAGAAGAGGTTTATCAGCCTACAAATGGATCAAGCCGGGTTCAATCCCGCACATACCTTGCATCATGAGTCACCTCAGCAAGAAGAGGTTTCCAGCCTACAAATGAACCTTGTATTCACAGCCTAGCTTCATACAAGAAGAGGTTTATCAGCCTACAAATGGATCAAGCCGGGTTCAGGCCCGCACGTACCTTGCATCATGAGTTCCACCTCAGCAAGAAGAGGTTCCCAGCCTACAAATGAGCCTTGTATTCACAGCCTAGCTTCATACAAGAAGAGCACTCACCAATCTTCGAAGAAGAGCAAACCTTCTTTCCAGTCGAACTACGTTCGGGGCTTGATTTCTAGGACACCCTTAGAATACGTAGGCAGTTTAGGAAGAATTACCCTAAGTGCAGCCCAACAAACAATATCACTCATACCCCAAAAATGTGGTTCTTTTATCTTTAGCCTTCAACTGATAACAATCTCGGCTAAAGAGGGGCATCTGTAAGCACCCCATTTTTGCCACCCTCGGCATAAGTGAACCAATATGGGAGGTTTCTGACCTTTAACCCAAATATTTGTGATTCTCCACTGATCCCCACAGCAGGGTAATGGGCTATTATCTGCATAGATGCATAGGTCATAGAATTATCTTCGAAACGAGACCAGAATTGCTCAATTCTGATATCAAATAAGGAAGATACGACCATTTTAGTCGGATGATACATATAAGGGAGGTTTCTGAAATTATTATAAATAATAATCCCAGGGGCCTTCATGCAAATTATCCTAAGTCGGATTGTTTGAATTTCAAATCATCATATCTTGATCATCCGATATTGGATTCAGATGATTCCAAGACCATTATTCTTCATTCATAATGTTCTACAAAGTGGACGTAAAAAATCCCGGGTAGAAGTCACCAGTGGGTCCCATGCAAGCTTTCATGCAAAATTATCGTTAAAAATTCAAAGCTTCGTATCTTTTTCGTTCTACATCGGATTCAAATGATTCCAAGATCATTATTCTTCATTCATGATGTTCTACAAAGTGGATGTAAAAAAATACCGGGTAGAAGTCACCAGTGGGTCCCAGGCAAGCTTTCATGCAAAATTATCGTTAGAACTTCAAAGCTTCGTATCTTTTCCGTTCTACGTCGAATTCAGACGATTCCATGGCCATTGTTCTTCATTTGTGATGTCCTACAAAGTGGACGTAGAAAATCTCGGGTAAAAGTCTCCGAGGGGTCCCATGCAAAATTTCATATGGAAATGGTCATTTAATATTAAAAAATTCAAATTTTGATCATTCCATATCCAAATCAGGTGATTCTAGTCTCATTATGTTCCATTTTTAGTGCTCTACAATGTGGACGTAAACTATTTCCGGTAGAAGCCTCCGAAGGATCTCATGCAGAATGGTCAGCCAAATTATCGATAATTGGTCCGCTTAAACTTAAAAAATTCATAAGTTGACCATTTTACTTCCAAATGAGGTGATTCAAGTTCATATATTCCTCAGTTTTAATGTTCTACAAAATGAAAGCCAAAAATTTGGAATAGAGGCCATCGAAAAATTCCATGCGGGATAACAGCGGAAATGACCCGTGAAATGTTAAGGAGAGAAAACCCAGTTAATTCCAATCAATCCAGTCAACTCAATTCAAGCCAGTTTTGGTCCAACCTAGCTCAACCCATATCAGTTGTCAACCTAAGTCAGTCTCAATCCATTTCGAATCAGTTCATCTATGTGCATAATATTTATATATTATATATATTGTATAATATATATATATATATATATATATATATATATATATATATATATATATGTATGTTATTAAATATATGTGTATATAAGTATATAATATATATTATTATGTGTAAATGATAATCCAAAAGATTTTGAGAAGAAAAAAGGAAAGAGGGGAGAGAGGAAACTTGAAAGAGAAGGGGGGATTTCGGTTTTGGAGATAATCCAAAAGATTTTGAGAAGAAAAAGGAAATAGGGGAGAGAGGAAACGTGAAAAGGGACTTTTTTTAGGGTTTCTAGATGACTTCCAAAAGATTTTGTTGGAGAAAAAAAAGGAAGAAGAAAGAGGAGAAAACGTGAGCTTTTCTATGAGAATCCAAAAGATTTTGTTGGAGGAAAAAAAGGAAAGAAGAAAGAGAAAAAAAAAACAAGGGGGTTTTAAGGAGGCTCACAGTTTTAGGAGAGAGGGAGAAAAAAAAAGAAAAAAAAGGGGAGAGAGTGGACGTGAAAAGAGAGAAGATTTAGGGTTTCCAGATTTTTTTTTTCAAAAGGGAAAGAAGGGGAAGATAAAAGGGACGTGAGAGAGAGAGGTAAGAGGAGATTTTTCCAAAGAGAAAAAAAAGGGGGAAAGAGAAAAAAAACGTGAAAGGCTTTTGGGGCTAGGTTTTGGAGAAAAGTAAGGGAAGAAGAGAGAAAAAAGAGGGGAAGAAGAGAAAAAAAGGAGGAAAAACGTGGATTTTCTAAGGGGCTAGGTTTTGGGAGAAAAAAAAGGAGGAAGGGACGTCCAAGAGGAGAGAAAAAAGAGAAAAAAAATCCAAGAACGGAGAAGAAGAAGAAAAGAGAGAGAGAGAGAGAGAGAGAGAGAGAGAGAGAGAGAGAGAAAGGTGTTAAGAAGAGAAGATCTAGAGGAAAAAGAGAGAAGGATCAGAGAAGTAGCAAGGAGGATGATGAGAAGATGCAAAGGAGAAAAGCAGAGTGAAGAAGCCTGAGGTAGGAGATCCATCCTTTCTGTCAGTTATTTTTTTCAAAGTCAATGTATATTGCAAATGCATGTCTGAGATTGGTGTCTAGCATTAGGAAGATGCCTCTGTTTGCATAAGGTTCCTTGAGACAAAATGTTGACCTCTGAGTCCTCTTTCTGACCATGTACTCAGATTTTATTTTCATGAGCTATATGATTTTATATTGATTTTATAGTACCACTGGCCAGAATCTGGAACAGACCTGACCAGTGTATTTGCCTGTACTTGGGGAATGTTTTCGACCTGCCTATGGTCTTTTTCAGGATTAGCTTCCTTGAGACAAAATGTTGGCCTCTGAGTCCTCTTTCTGAACATTTATTCAGATTTTATTTTTATGAGCTATATGATTTTATATTGATTTTATAGTACCACTGGCCAGAATCTAGAACAGACCTGACCAGTGTATTTGCCTGTACTTGGGAAATGTTTTCGACCTGCCTATGTCCTCTTTTAGGATTAGCATCCTTGATATAAAATGTTGGCCTCTAAGTCCACTTTTTGAGGATATCTTGTAAGAATTTTTTGAGTAAGTACAGTGCCCTATGTGCCCATTTTGGTCCAGCCTGACAAAGCTGTCATCTTGCTACGTGTTCCATCATGTTTTGATTGATTCTCAAATGCTTTGGTTGTTTCTCAAATGCCATATTTGATGCTATATTTGTTCACATGGTATGTTCGGATGCTCATATGCATACACTACTATAATTGGAATGGTCACACTGCCATAATTGGAATGGTCACACTGTCATAATTGGAATGATCACACTGTCATAATTGGAATAATCACACTGCCATGATTGGAATGCTACACATGCTTATTGCCATATTTGTCTGCTACACTTGCTCACATGCTATATTGGATTATTACTGCCATGTTTGGATGTACAATGCTATATTTGGAATACTACCACTGCAATAGTTGGAATGTTTTCATTTGCCATATTTATTTTGGAAAGAAAAAAAAATAATAGCAACTAGGGCAAGATACACCCTAAAAGGGAAATAATTGAGCAATTAGAGTAAAAAGCCCTAAAAATGGAAAAATAACAATTAGGGTAGAAAACCCTAAAAACGTAAAGAACAGCAATTAGGGTAGAAAATCCTAAAAAATGGAAAGAAAATAACAATTAGGGTAGAAAACCCTAAAATGGAAAGAACAACAATAAGGGTAGAAAATCCTAAAAAATGGAAAAAAAATAACAATTAGGGTAGAAAACCCTAAAATGGAAAGAAAATAGCAATTAGGGTAGAAAACCCTAAAATGGATAGAAAATAACAATTAGGGTAGAAAACCTTAAAAAATGAAAAGAATGCAGCAATTAGGGTAGAAAACCCTAAATGGAAAGAAAATAGCAATTAGGGTAGAAAACCCTAAAAAATGGAAAGAAAATAGCAATTAGGATAGAAAACCCTAAATATGGAAAGAAAATAGCAATTAGGGTCTTGCCATGCTTAGAAGATAGCCTACTAGATCATGTCATATAGGCCCTTGCCTTATTTGCAATACATGCCATATTTGAAAGATTTTTAAACAATCTTACTGTATGTGAATTTCTTGCCATAAATGTTTTATATGCCATATTTAGATAGAATATTCTATTTTTTGGAAATAACTTATTTTATGCAACACCCTAGTCGAACTGCCGTATATGCACACTTCTAGAAGACAATATAGGTGTGGGGACGTGCATTTAGGCACCCACATTCTTGGGAAGGGCATAATGGGAATGATAAAATCTTAATAAAGAAAGAGAATGCCTTGCCAAACTTTTCAGAATTAAAATTCAGGATAAAAAGGGTGATTTAGGATGATTTTGCCCCTTGGCAAACCCTAAACCTAGAATAGGTTCTAAACCCTAAACCTAGAATAGGTTCTCAATCCCAAACCTAGAATAGTTTCTCACTTTCTGACCCAGAATGGGTTATTCTCCCGAACTACGTGGATTCTAATTCCAATGTCAAACCCTAGGATATGTGGGCTATTTGGGAGAAACCCAAATTCAGATCCACACCTTAGTCCACTTGGACTACTCATAGATCCACTAGGATATCCAACCATTTTACCCAATTTTGAACTACGTGGATTCTGATTCCTAGGTCAAACCCTAGGATACGTAGGCTATTTGGGAGAATCCCAAATTCGGATCCACACCTTAGTCCACTCGGACTATCCATAGATCCACTAGGATATCCATTCCCATTTCAACCCAGAGTTTCGAACTATGCGGATTCTAATTTCTTGGGCAAACCCTAGGATACGTAGGCTATTTGGGAGAAACCCAAATTCGGATCCATACCTTAGTCTACTCAGACTATCCATAGATCCACTAGGATACTCAACCATTTTAACCTAGAGGTCCGAACTACGCGGATTCTGATTCCTAGGTCAAATCCTAGGATACGCAGGCCATTTGGGAGAAATCCAAATTCGGATCCTTAATTTAGTCCACTCGGACTATCCATAGATCCACAAGGATATATTTATTCACACCTTAGTCCACTCAGACTATCCATAGATCCACTCGGATATCTATCCATATTCCAACCCAAAAGGGGTTATCCAAACCTTAGTCCACTTGGACTATCCATAGATCCACTAAGATACTTACCCACATTTTAACCCAAATAGGGTTATCCATTCTCGAACTTCGAGGATTCTGATTCCTAGGGTAAACCCTAGGATACGTAGGCTATTTGGGAGAAACCCAAATTCGGATCCACACCTTAGTTTTTTCGGACTATCCATAGATCCACTAGGATATTTATCTACATTTTAACCCACATAGGGTTATCCACATTTCAACCCAGATAGGATTATCCACATTCCAACCCAAATAGGGTTATTCTTTGATCCACTAGTACTATTTCCTAAGTCCACTTGGACTATCCAGATCCTAACCCATAGGATTTTCTCAACCTTTCAAGCATAAACTTCAACTTGAACAAATAAACTTAATCATGTACAAGCATAAATCACAGTCATAAACTTTAATCACACCTGAACTACGATGGTGAACCTGATTTTCAGAATAATTCTGTAATACGTAGGAAATCTGATGGATACAGATTCAGTTCAATGATATCAAACCACTTGGTTTGGTTTGGCTTAACAAATAGAGTCTAGCATAGGAAAGGTATAGGAGACCGATTTCGATCGGGCGGTTTGGGTGCCTAACCCCTTCCCATAACCATAACCTGATGCTTACCCAAATCTCTGATGGACCAGAAATCCAGTCTAAGGGTCATGAGTCAATTGAAGTTTTACCTTGGGGTGAGATTTCACATTTCTAAGGTCCTAGACCTAAATCTAGGTGGCGACTCCAAAAGATTTCCATCTTTGTCCTCACACTTGCTGGGATCCACTTTAATTCCTTCAGCGGATACTACATGGCCTAGAAATGCGACTTCCTTTAGCCAAAACTCACACTTTGTAAATTTGGCGTAGAGCTTTTCCCTTCGTAGTCGCTGCAAAGCGGCGTTTAGATTCTTGACATGAGTTTCCTCGTCCATAGAGTAGACTAATATATCATCAGTGAATTCAATAACCGACGTATCCAACATGTCGTGGAAAACCCGGTTCATAAGTTCCATAAAGGTTGCTAGTGCATATGTCAATCCAAAAGACATGACCAAAAATTTATAATATTCATATCTGGCCCTGAATGCTGTCTTGGGGATATCACCATCCTTAATCTTCAGCTGATGGTAACCTGACCGAAGATCAATCTTTGAGATCACTTTGGCACCTTGCAACTGATCGAACAGGTCATCGATCCGAGGTAATGGATACCGATTCTTGATTGTCAGTTTATTCAGTTCTCGATAGTCTATACACAAGCGAACACTACCGTCCTTTTTCTTCACGAATAAAATTGGCGCTCCCCATGGTGATATGCTAGGGTGAATGTAACCCTTGTCCAGTAGTTCCTGTAGTTATACTTTCAATTCCTTCAGTTCAGTAGGAGCCATTCGATAGGGTGCTTTCGATACTGGTGCGGCTCCAGGTATAAGATCTATAACAAACTCTGTATCTCGGTCGGGTGGTAATCCTGGTAATTCTTCAGGAAATACGTCTGGATATTCCCGCATGACATCAATATCTTCTATTCGTGGTGCTTCCTTGGTAAGGTCGACCACAGATACTAAATACCCGACTGCCCCTTTCTCAAGACACTTCTTAGCCTTTAGAGCCGAGAGTATGAGCTTTCGTTTACGAGGAAGTTTGGTTCCCGAAAAACTGAACTCTGCTCCTTCCTTGTCTTTAAATGTCAGCTTCTTTTCGACACACAATAGATGTCACACCCCAATTTTGGTCTAACCAGAATGGTGTGATGAACCGCTAAATAACCAACGGTTCAACCAGGATCTCAAATAGGCTATCCCCGCATTATCCAAACTTACACACATCCGTAATCATAATCAGAGTAAATACACAATAGCGGAAGTCTTATAATAAGATGAACTGAGAAACTAAGATGATGTTAATAATTTAATAGCAAATTATTCTGTATTCAACTGAGATATAAATATTAAATATCAAATACATGTCTGAATAAATCCAATAAAGAAACCTATAAAATATCTAATCAAATACGCACGAGTTGCACTCGCAAGAGGAGTCGTGTGTATCTACTTCAGCTCCAGCTTCCATTGCTGCCACATTCCCATACGCAGACGCATTCATATAATCTTCAACAGTATAACCTGCATCATCAACTAAAAATATTCGACGTCGAGGGGTGAGCACACATCACGGCTCAGTGAGTAGCCAAAACAATGCAACAATACATATGCATGCAAATCAATTTATATCTTGGGTCCGGTTTTAAAGTTTGCAGTATGCAATAGAAAGGTTTAGGTAGCCAAAGGTCGCGTTTATTGACTCCGCCTCTATACATGAGTGTGTGACGTTACCCGAAGATCACGTTTATCATCAACTCACATGCACCCAATCATGAACATTATATAACAAATGTTACGTTTATTGCTATATAGTGTCATACCAATATGCAAGCCCCTATTAGCAAGGGCTGCAAACTGGGCTCGCAACTATCCAATCCTAATGCCAAAAGTGTATCCAAGGCCTCACCCCAACATCCCTCAGAATGTCCATAGAGATAGAGCTAAGGCCCCCCGGTAGAGTCAGAGACTACAAGGACCGAGACCACCTCCCCTGATACTCTACGACATAATAGTTCTGCTAAAGTAATGGCGATACGACGATGCTAATGCACAAGACTTGAGTTAGAGATAGAGCTAAAGTGCTGAGACCCGCCAAAGGTTAACGTTTATTGGCGTTCTTATCACACCTCCCCTGATACTCGCTCGCATCAAGTACACCAACCATACACATACAAGCACATGCCTATTCCTATCATCATCATCATCATCATGTTATAAACAATAAAGTAAATATGCATGAACAAGTAATAGAAATATTGGATGGCATGCTGTATGCACATTACAAACATATTCGAATAGAATCAAGCATAGCATAGGACTCAAGAAATAGAAAACAGTTTATTATTAACCAATTTAGTTTGGAGTAAAGGTTCCTCACCTTAGCTTGCTATAAGATACTTTTCCAAGCTTTAGAATCACCTTTACAGTGTTATTGTATTGATAGAAGACCTAACAAAGTCGATAGAATTTAATTAGAATTAATTCTCAATTTAAAAACTATTCTGTCAACTGAGGGTCGGAGGTAGGGTCGATGCTAGGGTCGATGCTAGGGTCGATGGGTCTATCGACCCTTCCGTCTTTCTGGACTTCCCGAATGTTGAGGGTCGATGGTGAGGAATACCTAGGGTCGGATGGCCTATCGACCCTGGGTGTGACCCTTGGTGTACTCTGGTCTAATTTCCACTTTTAATCCATTCCTCGTGTTTGGGATCCTATGGCTTGCTCCTACATTCCATTCTACATTCATTCCATGGTCTGAAACCATGTATAACCCACCTAGATAGCTTTCATGCACTTTCCTATGATTTTCCATGGAAACCTAACCATGGGTTGATGGTTTGGGTTTCTCCGAGATCACACTCTCTCCAATAACTATCCTATGGTCTGTAGAAACTCATGGAATTAGTATCCATACCTGAGAAGATTAATCTTTCTCTACAACTCTTCTCTTTTGGCTTAATTTCTCTTCCTTCCCTTTCTTCTTCCTCTTTCCTTCTCCTCTCTTTTTCTCAATTCGATTAGGGTTGTGAAAGGAGTGAAAGTGGAAAGAATCCCATTCGAAAATATAGAAATTTCCAAATTTCTATTTTCTGCGGTAACCGAGGGTCGATGATCCCGTCGACCCTAGGGTCTTAAGCTGTCCGACCCTCCCTCCAAAACCGAGGGTCTGACTTTCTGTTTTGGGAGGTCCGACCCTGCTTAGCTGGGTAGGCGACCCTTCCCCTATTTTAAGTGTTTTTGGGTCGATTTGATACCTGGAATCTCGATCTCCTTCACGCCCTTGGTCCATTTGACTCGACCATGATGGGTGAACCTGGTTCAAGGTGATAAGACCGGGTTAGATTGACACGGGTCTTACAACTCCCCCCAACTTATAAAAATTTCATCCTTGAAATTGTACGTACCTTCTGAATCAAATAAGTGAGGGTATTGCTTTCGCATAGCATTTTCTTCTTCCCATGTAATTTCTTCCATGTCTCTACTTTTCCATGTGACCTTATCATAGTAGATATCTCTGTTGCGTAGACGTTGAACCTTTCGACTAGTGATTTCTGTTGGCGTTACTTCAAACGTCAAATCATCAGTCAATTCCAGCAAATCCACTGTCAAAACATGCGTTGGATCCTTGACATACTTCTTCAATAGGGAAATGTGAAATACGTCATGCACACTTGACATAGATGGTGGTAGTGCTAACTGATAAGCCACTTTTCCACGCTTAGCTTGAATTTCATACGGCCTGACGTGTCTTGGACTTAGCTTCCCTTTCTGTCTGAACCTCTTCAATCCTCGCATAGGCGATACTTTCAAAAATACTTTATCACCTACGGTGAACTCCAGATCTCTTCGTCGAGTATCTGCATATTGCTTCTGACGGTTCTAGGCTGTTCTCACTCTTTCCTTGATGATGTCGACCACTCGACAAGTCTCTTCAACAAATTCCGGTCCAACAATACTACGTTCTCCAACTTCATTCTAAAAGAAGGGAGTTCGACACTTCCTGCCATACAATGCTTCATAAGGTGACATCTGTATAGTAGCCTGATAGCTGTTATTATAAGAGAACTCGATCAATGGTAATCTTTCATCCCATGATCCTTGAAATCAATTACACATGCTCGTAGCATATCTTCTAGAATCTGAATTGTACGTTCTGACTGTCCATCTGTCTGTGGGTGGAATGCAGTACTGAACTTCAACGTTGTACCCATAGCCTTTTGTAATCCTTCCCAAAATTTGGAAGTAAATCGTGGATCTCTATCGGACACAATGCTTTCTGGAACACCATGTAATCGAACAATGTTATCCACATATAGCTTCGCTAACCTTTCCAGTGTATATTGTGGTCGTATAGGTATGAAGCGAGCTGTTTTAGTCAGACGGTCCACAATCAGCCAAACTGCGTCAACTACTCGAGGAGTCAATGGTAGTCCTGTGACGAAGTCCATAGTGATGCAGTCCCATTTCCATGCTGGTTCCGGTAATGGCTGTAACAATCTTGCGGGTCTTTCTCGTTCAGCCTTTACTTTTTGACAATTTAGGCATTGAGACACGAACTTAGCTACATCTGCTTTCATTCCCCTCCACCAATATAATTTCTTTAGATCATGATACATTTTTGTACTTCCAGGGTGTATCGAGTAGATGGTGGTATGGGATTCTTTCATCAGTCGGTGTCTAATGTCCATACTTTCTGTTTCAGGTACACATGTTCTTCCTTTGTATTTTAGTACCTTCTCGTCATCCAAGGTGAACTCAGGGTTAGTCCTACCTTTCTCAATATCTTCTTGTACTGTTCTCAGATAAGGATTTGGTTTGATAGCTGTCTTCACTTCATCCACTATATCCGGTATAATCTTCAATGCCGCGAACATATTTGAAAACCGATGAATAAACCATTGGTTAGCTGATTCATCTGTTGTTTCTATCACATACTGCTCGTTGCCGTGATTGAATACCATTCCGTTGGTACACATTGCTGCAGTCATGCTAACTTCTCCTTGAGATTTTATCATTGCTTTCTGCTCCATGCATCCGCTACCACATTCGCTTTTCTCGGATGATACTGGATATCAAAATCATAGTCTTTCAATAGTTCCAGCCATCTCCTTTGTCTCATATTCAACTCCTTCTGATTAAATAAATAAGTGAGACTTTTATGGTCCGACTTAATCTGAAATTTCTCCCCGTATAGGTAATGTCTCCATATCTTGACCGCATGTACTACTGCTGCTGGCTCCAGATCATGAGTGGGATAATTTTTCTCATGTACCTTTAACTGTCTTGAAGCATAAGCAATCACTTGCTCTCCTTGCATAAGCACACATCCCAATCCCAGTCCCGACGCATCAGTGTATAAAGTAAATGTCTATCCTGGCACGGGAATAGTCAAAATCGGGGCGGTTATCAATCTGGTCTTCAATGTCTGGAAGCTCTTCTCACATTACATAAACTTTTCACCTTTCTTGGTCAAACTGGTGAGAGGTACGGCAATCCGAGAATAGTCTTCTACGAATCTCCGATAATAACTAGCTAGACCCAGAAAACTTCTGATTTCCGAAACACTCTTTGGTGCTTCCCACTTTACAATAGCCTCGATCTTGCTAGGATCCACTTTGATTCCTTCTGCGGATACTACATGGCCTAGAAAGGAGACTTTACTTAGCCAAAACTCGCACTTTGAAAATTTGGCATATAGCTCCTCTTTCCTTAAACGCTGCAGGGCTACGTTTAGGTTCTTGATATGGGTTTCCTTGTCCTTGGAGTATACCAATACATCATCAGTTAATACTATAACTGATGTATCCAACATATCGTAGAAAACTCGGTTCATAAGTTCCATGAACGTTGCCGGTGCATTAGTTAATCCGAAAGACATCACCAAAAATTCATAGTGTCCGTATCTGGTCCTGAAAGCTGTCTTCGGAATATCACCTTCTTTAATCTTCAACTGATGATAGCCCGATCGAAGATCGATCTTAGAAAATACTTTTGCCCCTTGTAACTGATCGAACAAGTCATCGATCCGAGGTAGTGGGTATCGATTCTTGATTGTCAGTTTATTCAACTCCCGATAGTCGATACATAATCGAACGCTACCATCCTTCTTCTTCACGAACAACATCGGTGCCCCCCATGGAGATATACTGGGTCGAATATAACCCTTGTCCAGCAGTTCTTGTAGTTGCACTTTTAGTTCCTTCAGTTCCGTAGGAGCCATTCTATAAGGTGCTTTTGATACGGGTGCGGCTCCAGGTATCAGGTCTATTACAAACTCTGTGGCCCGGTCGGGTGGTTATCCGGGTAGTTCCTCCAGAAATACGTCAGGGTAATCCCGCACGACGTCAATGTCTTCCATTCGTGGTGCTTCCTTGGTTAGGTCGACCACTGATACTAGATACCCGACTACTCCCTTCTCAAGGCACTTCTTAGCCTTTAATGCTGAAAGTATGAGCTTGCGTCTCCGGGGAAGTTTGGTTCCCGAGAAACTGAATTCTACCCCTTCTTTGTCTATGAACGTTAGCTTCTTTTCGGCGCATAACAGATTTGCAGAGTGCCGAGCCAACCAGTCCATTCCTAAGATGACATCGAAGTCTGCCATCTCAAGTTGTATCAATGTTGCATCTAAAATCTGTTCCCCAATGAGAACTGGACATGGTCCATAACCTTTCTCTAGTTCCACTTCTAACCCCATCGGTGACCGTACAAGTAATTTGTAGTCTAATGTTTTGATGGGTAATTTGGTCTTCTTTCCAAATGACACAGATATAAATGAATGAGTAGCTCCGGAATCGAAGAGTACTCTGACGGGTACGCCATTTATAGGTACAATACCTGTGATTTATCTTTACTTAGTCTACATGCTCATTCACTGTAATCATAACTTTGAAAGGTTTCAGTCATACCTGTGACCACATCGGGTGATGCGGTAGCATCCTCTGATGTAACAGCATATACCCATTCCTGATGTAACTGCTTCTTGGGCTTTGGGAACTCCCTTGCCATATGTCCGGGTTGGTTGCAGTTAAAACACTTCAGGACTTCAGAAATTGACTTTGGCTGAGGTTGAGCTGCTGAAGTGGTCTTGGGTGCGGTAGTAAAATTCTGAGGACGAAAAGGCTTATACATCCTGTTATTGCCTCCGTTGTAAGAGTTTCCGGCTGGCCTTTTGATGCCTCTGTTCTGAGTAAGGTAACTCTCCTTCTGGCTCGATTCAATCACTCGAGAAATCTGGACAGCTTCGTTGTAAATTTTCTTCTCTAAGCCCAGAACATTTTCTCTGATGCTTCCTCTTAGTCCCGCGACGAACCTACGGGTTTTGGTATCTTCTTCTTGCATGCTAGCCGGTGCAATGAAAAACAGCTCTTCGTAGCGCTGTTGATATGAATCTACAGTCATCTGTCCCTGGTACAAGCTCAGGAACTCTTTCTTCATCGAATCTCTGAAGGTTCGTGGAAAATATTTCTCAAATAATGCTTCTTTATATATAGCCCATGTTAGGAGGGCGTGCTTGGTCAGTAAATATGTCTTCGTGGATTTCAACCAATGGTGTGCGTCGCCCTTGAGCATGAAGGTGGCGCATAGTAATTTCTCTTCCTCTGTGATAGTCATCATGAGGAAATTTCTCTCCATCTCGTCTATCCAGTGGGCTGGCCACAATGGATCAAACGGCTTGCCGTTGAATTCTCTGGGTTTCATCTTCAAAAATCTCTCCACTAGTCGGGAGTGGTCCAGCTGATTCTGGGGGTTTGCCCCAAACATATAGGGTGGATTGTGGTAATTCCCTTGAGCTGCTTCCGGTACCTGCACTAGAATCTATGCAGCCGGTTGTTGAGGTGTCTGAGGGGCTGGGTGGTTACCTACTGGTGCTGCACTAGCTTGTCCGGTGTGCATGGGTGCAGCCTGAGTGGCTTGGAACATAGAGCCTGTGCGTGTTGCATCTGCTGCAGGTGCTGTGCCAGATTCATCACTACTGTTGCTAGCTCTGGTGGTGGAGGTGGCAAATTTATAGGGTTTACCGGTTCTGGATTTCCCGATGCATAGTTATTCTCTTGACTGGTCTCCTCCATGGGTGGTGGTGGTGGGACTGCATTTCAGGTCTGTCGGGTCACCCTACGTCCAGACATAATTCTTTTCGCTAATTGGTGGTGCCTGGAAATCATCAAAATAGGTGAGAAGTCATTTATATTTCATGTAGGCACGGTAACCAATAATCAATTCCAATTCTAGCTCATTTTATAAAAAAAATGCTGCCTTTTCTATGCAGGGTCGATGGTGAGGGTCGATGGTATGTCCGACCCTTGGTATCCTACCCTGGGAATGACCTGTTCTTCCCGAGAGCTGAGGGTCGATGTGAGGGTCGATGGTTCCAATCGAATTGTCCGACCCTCGGACCAAAAATCAGATTTTTAAGATCCGATTCTGGGTCATTTCTCACTATTCCTCCTCCGTTTCGACTCGTCACTGCTCTCTGCGTTGCTACAGTGCTACTCTACTGTTTTTGGTCGGTTTGACTCCGACGTCCACGTCATCCATACAGGTATATCCACTCATCTTCACCTGTTTTTAGGTTTTCTTTTCTAGGTTTTTGCACATTTAACTTATATTTTCCAAATTAAACTTTTTCCAATCGTAAAAATTCGATTTTTATTGGGGGCTTTTGTTATTGGGGTCTCGAGGAACGAAAGCCCTCAAAAAGTTTTGAGTTTCATCGGTTGGTTATCGAGAAACTTAAAATTTTCTCTTTTTGCCCTAATTTGTCAGAATTTTTGATTTTTCTTGAATTTCTTCAAATTGAGCTTCGTCAGTTAAAATTTCCTACTGTATGTGGGTTGTAGGATATGTTTTAACCTACATAAGTTCTCATGCCCACTTGAATGGTGAGAGATGGGGCTTTATGGTCAACTTATGTCGTTATTACATCAAATTTTGGATTTTTATCCTATTAACTCCTTGTTTCCTTTCTCTTTCTTATTTTGCAGATACTATGGCTCGTACCAAGGTACCCAGAGTGCGTGATCCACTTTGCTTCCGTTCGAATGAAGCTGAGGCACAGTATGCTGACTATGCCTGTAAGAAAGTGGAAGGGGGTCGCATGGTGAACTTGGCTGAGTTAGCCGTGTTCAACGTAGAGGGAGCATTTGGTGATATGGAGTGGCTCCCTGTCATCACATAAAATGCGTGCACATGTCCAGATTTGGTGCGCCAGTTCTATTGTAATCTCCAGGTGGTGGGGAATTACAATGACGTTGAGCATGGTCAGGAGTTGCGCATCACCAGTTACGCAAGGGGGTGGACATTTTCTTTGATTATCGACAGCTGGCCGATCTGTTGGGCATTCCCTATGATGGCCCCATGGTGTACTGTGCGCCGGGAGAGCCACAGTTTGTTGAGATGGAGATGAGGGCAGAGATTGACAACCAGCTGTTACGCCCTGATCGCTGGCAGATGAGAGCATGTTACTTGCGTCCAACTCCATGGGTCTTTTGTAAGAATATCCAGCATAATCTGATCCTGCAGAGTGGGCACTATGAAAGGGTCTCTCAGCTGACATGCTGCTGCTGCTGCTAGAGCTCGTGTGGATCCGGTTGACGATGACGATCGTATGTATATGGACGTCGACTCGATACCACCGCCTTCACCTACACATGCGGTTGGAGTTGGTACTTCTTCTGCGACGGCTCCTGCGCCTGGGACTGGTCCTTCCAATTCGGCTGATCCTTCACTTCCACCTTCAGCCGTGATGGAGATGCTGCAGGAGATCAGGGATGCTCAGCGCAGATCTCATCTGAGGATGGATGAGCTGTTGGCTGCTCAGCACGCATCAGACGCACGGATGGGAGAGCTCCTAGAGGTGCAGCGTGCGACTGATCAGAGGATAGCCGGTCTCACAGGTAGTCTACAGACGACCCAGACTCAGATAGCCTGGTTGACTAGAGTCAATGCTGAGGACTACGACAGAGACCGTGAGGCACCGCCTCCTCCTTCGCCTCCAGCTTCCTGAGTGTACTTTTATTTTTCCTTGTACTACAGAGTAATTATCTGGGTTGTCGACTGTACTCTGCTTTCATTATGTATATACATCTTGTTTCTCTCTCTAATTGTATGTAACTTGTTTCCCCTTTAATAGATGTATTATTCTTTTTTTAAATTTGGTCTCAAACATCACTTGTGCTTATAATGTGTTAATATTACTGTTTTACTTTCTTTTATCCTATCTCAGTTCACAATTGTCTCGAATGTATGTTAGTTCGGCAGGCAAGGCCTGAGATGCTCTGATACCAAGTTGTCACACCCCAATTTTGCTCTAACCAGAATGGTGTGATGAACCGCTAAATAACCAACGGTTCAACTAGGATCTCAAATAGGCTATCCCCACGTTATCCAAACTTACACACATCCGTAATCATAATCAGAGTAAATACACAATAGCAGAAGTCTTATAATAAGATGAACTGAGAATCTATGTGATATTAAAATTTAAATAACAAATTATTCTGTTTCAACTGAGACATAAATATTTAAATATCAAATACATGTCTGAATAAATCCAATAAAGAAACCTATAAAATATCTAATCAAATACACACGAGTTGCACTCGCAAGAGGAGTCGTGCGTTATCCAAACTTACACACATCCGTAATCATAATCAGAGTAAATACACAATAGCGGAAGTCTTATAATAAGATGAACTGAGAAACTAAGATGATGTTAATAATTTAATAGTAAATTATTCTGTATTCAACGGAGACATAAATATTAAATATCAAATATATGTCTGAATAAATCCAATAAAGAAACCTATAAAATATCTAATCAAATACGCACAAGTTGCACTCGCAAGAGGAGTCGTGTGTATCTACATCAGCTCCAGCTTCCATTGCTGCCACGTTCCCGTACGCAGACGCATTCATATAATCTTCAACAGTATAACCTGCATCATCAACTAAAAATATTCGACGTCAAGGGGTGAGCATACATCACGGCTCAGTGAGTAGCCAAAACAATGCAACAATACATATGCATGCAAATAAATTTATATCTTGGGTCCGATTTTAAAGTTTGCAGTATGCAATAGAAAGGTTTAGGTAGCCAAAGGTCGCGTTTATTGACTCCGCCTCTATACATGAGTGTGTGACGTTACCCGAAGATCACATTTATCGTCAACTCACATGCACCCAATCATGAACATTATATAACAAAGGTTACGTTTATTGCTATATAATGCCATACCAACACGTAAGCCCCTATTAGAAAGGGTTGCAAACTGGGCTTGCAACTAACCAATCCTAATGCCAAAAGTGTATCCAAGGCCTCACCCCAGCATCCCTCAGAATGTCCATAGAGATAGAGCTAAGGCCCCCTGATAGAGTCAGAGACTACAAGAACCGAGACCACCTCCCCTAATACTCTACGACATAATAGTTCTGCTAAAGTAATGGCGATACGACGATGCTAATGCACAAGACTTGAGTTAGAGATAGAGCTAAAGTGCTGAGACCCACCAAAGGTTAACGTTTATTGACGTTCTCATCACACCTCCCCTGATACTCGCTCGCTTCAAGTACACCAGCCACACACATACAAGCACATGCCTATTCCTATCATCATCATCATCATCATCATCATGTTATAAACAATAAAGTAAATGTGCATGAACAAGTAATAGAAATATTGGATGGCATGCTGTATGCACATTACAAACATATTCGCATAGAATCAAGCATAGCATAGGACTCAAGAAATAGAAAACAGTTTATTATTAACCAATTTAGTTTGGAGTTAAGGTTCCTCACCTTAGCTTGCTATAAGATACTTTTCCAAGCTTTAAAATCACCTTTACAGTGTTATTGTATTGCTAGAAGACCTAACAAAGTCGATAGAATTTAATTAGAATTAATTCTCAATTTAAAAACTATTCTGTCAACTGAGGGTTGGAGGTAGGGTCGATGCTAGGGACGATGCTAGGGTCGATGGGTCTATCGACCCTTCCCTCTTTCTGGACTTCCCGAATGCTGAGGGTCGATGGTCAAGAATACCTAGGGTCGGATGGCCTATCGACCCTGGGTGCGACCCTTGGTGCACTCTGGTCCAATTTCCACTTTTAATCCATTCCTCGTGTTTAGGATCCTATGACTTGCTCCTACATTCCATTCTACATTCATTCCATGGTCTGAAACCATGTATAACCCACCTAGATAGCTTTCATGCACTTTCCTATGGTTTTCCATGGAAACCTAACCATGGGTTGATGGCTTGGGTTTCTCCGAGATCACACTCTTTCCAATAACTATCCTAAGGTCTGTAGAAAATCATGGAATTAGTATCCATACCTGAGAAGATTAATCTTTCTCTGCAACTCTTCTCTTTTGGCTTAATTTCTCTTCCTTTCCTTTCTTCTTCCTCTTTCCTTCTCCTCTTTTTTTCTCAATTCGATTATGGTTGTGAAAGGAGTGAAAGTGGCTTAGGGACGTCCTCTAAATATAGTAGGAATATCTTAAAATAAGTCCCTTTGAGATTAGGAAAGAATCCCATTCGAAAATATGGAAATTTCCAAATTTCTATTTTCTGCGGTAACCGAGGGTCGATGGGAGGGTCGATGATCCCGTCGACCCTAGGGTCTTAAGCTGTCCGACCCTCCCTCCAAAACCGAGGGTCTGACTTTCTGTTTTGGGAGGTCCGACCCTGCTTAGCTGGGTATGCGACCCTTCCCCTATTTTAAGTGTTTTTGGGTCGATTTGATACCTGGAATCTCGATCTCCTTCACGCCCTTGGTCCATTTGACTCGACCATGATGGGTGAACCTGGTTCAAGGTGATAAGACCGGGTTAGATTGACACGGGTCTTACAATAGGTTTGCAGAGTGTCGAACTAACTAGTCCATTCCCAAGATGACGTCAAAGTCTGCCATCTCAAGTTCGATCAAGGTCGCATCCAAGGTCTTTTCATCAATAAGAACTGGACATGGTCCATAACCTTTTTCTAACTCCACTTCTAATCCCATAAGTGATCGTACAAGTAGTCTGTAGTCTAAGGATTTAAGGGGTAGATTTAACTTCTTTCCAAACGTCACAGATATAAAGGAATGAGTAGCTCCTGAATCAATGAGTACTCTGGCGGGAATGCAATTAATAGGTACGATACCTGTGATTTGTTTTGGTTTAGTCTACATGCTCATACAATGTAATACAACTAACAAAATGTAAGTCATACCTATAACCACATCAGGCGATGCGGAAGCATCCTCGGATGTAACCGCGTAAACTCGTCCTTGATGTAGCTGCTTCTTGGGCTTAGGACATTCCCTTACTATATGACCCACTTGTTGGCAGTTAAAACATTTTATCCCTTCAGTAATTGGCTTCTGTTGCTGTTGAACTACGGGGATAGTCTTGGCTGCAGCGGTAAAGCCTTGAGCACGGAAGGGTCTGAATGTTTTGTTATTCCCTCCGTTATAAGAATTTCCAACTGGCCTTTTTATACCTCTGTTTTGCATGAAATAACTCTCCCTCTGGCTTGATTCTATAACTCGAGCAATTTGTGTTAGAAATTCTATAAAGATGAATCAAATTAAAATAAGTAAACATACCCGGATCCATATAGTTTGGAGAAGAAAAAGATCCACTATAAGCCCAAGTATTGTCAGTCAATTTCTCTGCTAGTCTTGCCTGCTCCCTTTTCAGTATATGTGAACGATTAATCAATAATGGGAATTGATCATCTATATAAAGACAGGGAGCAGGGACTAACCCTGTTAAGAAGGGTAATTTGGTCCTTCCCATAATCGGACCAAATTACCAGAAGGACCCCAAATAATTACATATTAAGGTGGATTAATTGGAACCCTCCCATAAATGGTACCATCGAATCACAGCTGTCCATTCAACACCTTTCCACTAATCCTACCCACACAATGTCTGGTGCAAGCCCATACATGATGAAAACATTACATTCTCACACTTGGGCCGCAACAGAATATTGCTTCAACCATGGATTAGAAAGATTGTGATCACATATAGGAAGTGTTGAAAGTAGCTCACCTTAACCATACACCCTTGGACCAAGTAAGAACATAAACACCCAATCGTAAGTGTTATCACGTCTTAAGTCAACGTGGAACACTACACGTCGAAGTGTTTGCACCCTTACCCGCTTTTGGGCTACAAATAGTGTAAAAGCTAGAGTATGGAATTTGCATGTCTCGATCATCAAACATGTCAAATCCAAATTAGTCCAGACTTCCAACTGAAGTCATTAGCTACTCCATCATTTAGAGCTCACTAGAATCATTCTTGACATGGCAAACTGCCACTAGAACTACCAAAATAGCTATTTCATATAGAAACACACTATAAATACTTCACATTGAAGTATCATGGGATTGGATCCATAAATCCCATCACACTAGCCCAAGTTCTCAAATAGAGTAACTCTACTAGCTGAGTGTACCGATAAATACAACCTCTAAAATGAGGAAGGTAACACATGAAAACTACCTCTACTATCATTCGAGGTTTGTCTTTACTCTCATTCAAAGCTTGCCTTTACTATCATTCAAGGCAAAATATGTACAAAAATAATAATAATAATAATAAACATTGTCTGTGTCTATAAACTGTATTCCCACTAACAAAATATGTCCAGGGATTTAACTAATCCCATACCAAAAACATTATCTTGAAAAACATTTATAGCTAAAGCTTTTGTTAGTGGATCAGCAACATGATATTCGTAGAGTTTTGTTCAATAGAAATCACAGACTCTTGGAACTTCTCCCTAACAAGGAAATACTTTATGTCAATGTGTTTTAAACCAGAAGTACTCTTGCTATTTTGAGAAAACTGCACTGCAGTAGAGTTATCACAATACAACTTTAAGGGTTGGATATGGAATCAACCACCTGAAGACCTGAAATGAAGTTCCTCAACCATAGAGCCTGAACTGTGGCTTCATAATATGCCACATATTTTGCGTGCCCAGTAGAAGAAACAGTAATCGTTTGCTTTACACTCTTCCATGATACTGTGCCACCAGCCATCATTAAAACATAACCAGATGTTGACTTTAGATCATCTGGACATCCAGCATAATCAGAATCTGAATATCTAATCACTTCAAGAGTATCAGCCCGTTTGAAGGTAAGCATGAGGTCTCTAGTGCCCTTAAGATACCTCATGACCTTTTTCGCTGCCACCCAATGAGTCCACCCTGGATTACTCTGGAATCGTCCAAGTACACTGATAGCAAACGCGATATCAGGACGAGTACAAACCTGAGCATACATAAGACTGCCAACAACAGAAGCATATGGTATGTCTTTCATCTCAGCCCATTCAACTTCATTCTTTGGACAATTAGATTTGGTGAATTTATCACCCTTTGTAATAGGAGTCTTCGTGGAGGCACAATTAATCATGTTAAACCTCTACAATACTCTATCAATATATGTTCTTTGTGACAATCCAAGAACACCACATGACATATTACGAAGAATCTCTATTCCCAAAACATAGGATGCCTCACCAAGATCCTTCATATTGAAATGGTTGGACAACAATCTCTTTGTCTCATGTAGCATACCTTTATCATTACTGGCTAAAAGAATATCATTTACGTAGAGAACTAGGAAGATAAATCTACTCCCACTGATCTTAAGGTATATACATTGATCAACAACATTTTCTTTGAATCCAAGAGAGGTAACAACTTGGTCAAACCTCAAGTACCATTGTCTAGGAGATTGTTTCAAACCATAAATAGACCTTTTGAGTTTACTACCATATTCTCATTATCAACTGTCATGAAACCAGGAGGTTGTAACATGTATACTTCCTCTTCTAGAACCCCATTAAGAAATGCAGTCTTCACATCCATCTGATGCAGCTGTAAGTCAAATTGTGCAACCAATGCCATAATTATCCTGAACGAATCCTTGGTGGACACTGGAGAGAAAGTTTTTGTGTAATCTATACGTTCCTTTTGACTGAAGCCTTTTGTTACAAGTCTGGCTTTGTAACGCTCAATTTCTCCTCTAGCATCCCATTTGGTCTTAAACACCCACTTACAACCAATTGGTTTGAAACCCTTGGGCAATTCAACTAGGTCCCAAACCTCATTAGTTTTCATAGATTCCAATTCATCATCCATGGAATCCATCCACTAAGAACAATGTGCACTATCAATAGCCTATTGAAAGGAAATAGGATCTGTCACAGCTCCAATGTCATATTCATGCTCTTGTAGATATGTGACAAAGTCACTAGGGATGGTGGACTTTCGAGTCCGCTCAAATCTCCTCAAAGGATGAATATTGACTACTAGCTCATCAGGAGAGAGATCAGGAACAGGAGCTACAGAGACAATATTTGTAGGCTCCACATGTTCTTGAGCAGGAATAGGCACAGTCACCTACTCACCAGGTGTATAACAAGAAGATGATGATGGGAGACTAGGAATTAGAACTACAATGTGTTCCTCTTCAAAAGTAAAACTGCGAGGCGGAAAAGTCTGATGGCAAATGTCATCTTCAAAGAAAACAGCTCGCTCGGTCTCAATAACTCTGGTCGAATGAGATGGACAATAAAATCTAAATCCCTTTGACCTCTCTGGATAACCAATGAAATGTCCACTTATGGTCCTGGGATCAAGTTTCCTCATCTGAGGATTATAGGGTCTTACTTCTGCTGTGCATCCCCAAACATGAAGATGATTAATACTCGGTTTTCTACCATTCTATAACTCATGAGGTGTCATTGAAACTGATTTACTTGGCACTTTTTTCAAAATGTACACTGCAGTCTTTAATGCATCCCCCACAAAAAGTCTGGTAAGGTAGACTTACTTACCATACTTCTCACCATGTCCATAAGAGTACGATTTCGCCTTTCAACGACACCATTCTGTTCTGGGGTACCAGGCATAGTATACTGAGCATCAATGCCACAGTCCTGTAAGTATTTTGAAAATGGTCCAAGGTTGCGACCAGTTTCATCATACCTACGATAATACTCTCCGCCTCGATCAGATCTCACATCCTTTATCTTCTTCCCCATTTTCAGTTCAACTTCAACCTTAAAAATTATAAAGGCCTCAAGAGATTCAGACTTCTCTTGAATTAGATACACATATCCATAACGAGATTGATCATCAATGAAGGTAATGAAGTAACGAAAACCTCCCATTGCAATAGGAGTAAAGGGACCACAAATATCAGTATGAATTAGATCTAAAACTTCCTCCTTTCGGAATGACCCTTTTCCTCTAGCTCTAGTATGTTTCCCTTTGATACAATTGACGCATGTCCCAAAATCAGAAAAATCAACCTTACTCCAGATTCCATCATTGATTAGACGTTCCATTCTTGATTTCGAAATATGCCCTAAACGTCTATGCCATAACATAGAGGAGTTTCATTAGACAAAGGACGTTTAGAACCCAAAGCCACATTTACAGTAGAGGAATCAATTTTGATCCATAATAACAGACCATTTTATTATTTGCAATGTTGAAAACATAACCTTTACAATCTAACCTTGAAACAGAAATAAGTTTTCGTCTAAGTGACGGAACACAAACCACATTGTCTAATTTCAAAATAAAACCAGAAGATAAAATTAAATCTACTACTCCTACACAATCTACTTGAATCTTCTCCCCATTCCCTACGTAGATGTGCAGCTCCCCATCACTTGGCCTCCTATTGTTTCTTAGATCCTGCACAGAATTTGTAATATGAATACTAGTGCCTGTATCAAACCACCAAGAAACAGGGGAAACATCAACTAAATTGAATTCAGAACAGACTAGAGCTAGAGGAGTACCTATAATCAAGTCCTGAAGCTGAGTGACAAGTTGAGCTGTATTCTTCTCTTCGTTGTTCTGTATCTTGTAACACTTAGATTTCTTATGTCCTATTTTCTTGCAATAGTTGCATTTCCCTTGAAACTTTGTAGACCCTTGACCATTCCTTTTGAAGCTTTTATTCTTTGGTTTGTAGAACTGACTAGTCTGCTTAAATTTACCAAATTTTCCTTTTACCTTCTTTCCTTTCAGATCTGCCTTCTCAGTATTTTTATTACCCTCATGTACTGTCAATTGGATTGTCTGTCCATTCTTCTTCTTTGTCTCTTCCTCTTGAACAAGAATTGTAGTCATCTCATCTATAGTCCATTGCAGACTATTGACATTGTAGGATGTTCTAAGATTGTCAAAACTAGCAGGAAGAGATTCCATAATCAGCCACACCAAGTGACTATCTGCAATGGGCACTTTCATCTTTGAGAGTTTATTAGCATACTTGGTCATTTTCAGAATGTGATTGCAAACTCCCACTACTCCATCATACTTGGACGATGTAAAATTCTCCAATAAGGCACCTCTCTCTGCTTTGTCATGTTTCTTAAATTTCTTAGCAACTTCAGACAGATATAGTTTGGCAGTCTTCTCATCAAGGATACTCTCCCTAATAGCCCTATCTATACTATGCTGAATGACCATTAAGCAGAGACGGTTGGATTCCTCCCAATCAGTAGCAAGTTTCTTTGTTTCAGAGTCAGCAGACTCAGAAGGTTTAGGAGGCTCATCATGTCTTAGGGAATGTCGAGATGCATAACAGCAAGTGCTACAGAAATAGATTCTAGCCATTCTTCATAATTAGAACCATCTAGTTTCTTGATGGATGCAAGGTGGGAAGCCAAAGCTGGTTAACACAAAACAATAATTTACCAGTCAATACACATAATAAAGTGTATAAGAATACAAAAATGCCACTAATAATAATAACATCAATGAATCTGACCAAATGGGCAATTGATTAGATTTCTCCCAGTCTCGTTTTTTCAGAAAAAATAGGAAAAACCCAAAAGAACTAGTTGTAAGGTCCACGTCATTGGGGTCACACATGAGATGACAAGATCGCCCAATACGCCTTCCCTACAATCTGAGCAAAGCGAGATGCCTAAAAACAACATTCCTCAGAAATCCCATCACCTGAGATGGCAAGACAAGGACTCCTGATTCTGTGAAGTTCATCAACATCACCCTCACTCGATCGAGCGGACCGACCAAACGAAGACTCACCTGAGATGGCAAGAGCACGATGTTCGTCATATGGTTTCCTCGATGGTAATCTTTTAATATCGTTGGTGGCGGTCCCATACCTTGAGAAACTAGCCCGCGGAACGGAAGCATCATAACTCAAATCATGGAATCCCATCAACAAGATTGCATTAGGCCCATGGGTTCAGACTTGATAGCTTTAAATATTATAGACTATTTCGACACTTATTAGGAAAAAACATTCCATGTCTAAGTCGATAAAAGCATCCCACTATGAAAACCCATAATTTAATTATTTCATGGCACATTCCCACTCATGGAACAAAAACATTGTCCCAAACAATGGCTTTTATAAGTGTTAAACTAAGTTTTAATCACATTGTTAAGTTTCTAAAGGCTTCTCATTATTTTATTTAACACTGACGTTTATATCTGTCACTAAAACAGTGGACTTTATTTCTGTTTTTCTATATATAAAGTGGCATTTAGATCATTAATGTCACTAACCAGTAACTACTCTGAACTTTTAACGACGTTTATATAAATGTCATTAAAAACAGTAACTATTCTGAACATTCAACAACTTTTATATAATACTGTCATAAAAAGTGCAGTAATTGTAAATAGTGACATTCGATTCGTAACCTACATGAAGTTACATATAATAAAGAAATGATTCATTATTTCTAAACGTCACCATAGAAATAAATTTGAGTGAATATTAGGGTCCTCGGGTCAACCCATATGGGTTCTAAATGGGTCGATCCATATGGGTCAGATTAGGGTCCATGGGTCAACCCATATGGGAATTAATTGGGTCCATGGGTCAACCCATATGGGTATTAATTGGGTTGATGGGTCAACCCATATGGTATTAATTGGGTCCATGGGTCAACCCATATGGGTATTAATTGGGTCGATCCATATGGGTCAGATTAGGATCCGAACCAAAAACAATAATCGGTTGATATTTTTTTGGTTTAATTACACAGACACCCCCTCTACTGTAGTGAAACTCCATAGAACTATCCTGCTTTTACAAAAGCTACACAGAATACCCCTCTAACAATCCTATCATACAATCTCACCCACACCGTTACTTTTAACTTAACGGCAGAGGGTCAAATTTTTTTTAAGGCAAAAATACCCTAACTAAGTGCATTTTTGAAAATGAAAAAGAAAATAAAAAAAATATAAAAATGAAATTGAAAAGTTTTGAAGGTAAAAAAGTCTTTTTAACATCTAAAAAGAATAAATCCTTTTAAAAAAAAATTGTCTAAAAGACACTTAGTAAGGGTATTTTTGTCTAAAAAAAAAATTTGACCTTCTGCCGTTAAGTTAAAAGTAACGGTGTGGGTGAGATTGTATGATAGGATTGTTAGAGGGGTATTCTGTGTAGCTTTTGTAAAAGCAGGATAGTTCTATGTATTTTCACTACAGTAGAGGGGGTGTCTGTGTAATTAACCCTATTTTTTTTTAATTCAAAAGGTTTTATTAAAGGACTAAAAGACCCATACTATTCACTCAAATTTATCAAAAAATGCCATTGAATATAACCGTTTGAGAATATTCATTTTATTCTCAAAACGTTCAACGAAGATGTGTTCTAATTGAACACGTGTCAGTGAACCGCTACAACGGCTCCCACGATCAGCCAAGAAAATCAGTTCAACTCCTTCACCGCCTGAAAACGATGAAGTCGCCGGAACACGGCGAGATACTTTTGCTAGCCTGGGCTGGCCTAGAGCTGGCTCGCCTACAGGCTGGCCTTGCGGGTTGGCCTGCTGGCTGGCCTGCGGGCTAGCTTCTGCTGGCCTGCCTGCAAGCTAGCCTGCGGGTTTGCCTGCTGGCTGGCCTGCGGGTTGGCCTGCTGGCTGGCCTGTGGTCTGGCCTGCTGGCTGGCCTGCAGGCTAGCCTGTGGGCTAGCCTGCTGGCTCGCCTACGGGCTTGTCGGCTGGCTTACCTCACCAGCCTTCTGGTTTGTAATTGTAGGATTTTTTTTTTAATGATGAACAGTGGTCTGGGTAAACTTGATTCAAAATTTTTTTTTTTTAATTCGAGCACCATGGTTCTGATACCACTGTTAGAAATTCTATAAAGATGAATCAAATTAAAATAAGTAAACATACCCGGATCCATATAGTTTGGAGAAGAAAAAGATCCACTGTAAGCCCAAGTATTGTCAGTCAATTTCTCTGCTAGTCTTGTCTGCTCCCTTTTCAGTATATGTGAACGATTAATCAATAATGGGAATTGATCATCTATATAAAGATAGGGAGCAGGGACTAACCCTGTTAAGAAGGGTAATTTGGTCCTTCCCATAATCGAACCAAATTACCAGAAGGTCCCCAAACAATTACACATTAAGGTGGATTAATTGGAACCCTCCCATAAAGGGTACCATCGAATCACAGCCGTCCATTCAACACCTTTCCACTAATCCTACCCACACAACGTCTGGTGCAAGCCCATACATGATGAAAACATTACAATTTGTGCCGCTTCATTATAGATTTTCTTTTCATGTCCCATAACGTGCTCACAGATGCTTCCCCTAAGTCCCATGACGAACCTTCGGGTCTTTGTGGTTTCCTCTTGCATACTAGTGGGTCCAAAGAAGAACAGCTCTTCATAACGCTATTGATAAGCATCCACGGTCATCTGTCCCTGATATAAACTCAGGAACTCTCTTTCGATAGAATCTCTGAAACTTCTTGGAAAGTACTTCTCAAAGAACGACTCCTTATAAATATCCCATGTCAATTGGGCGTGCTTTGTAAGTAAATAAGCTCTGGTAGACCTCCACCAATGGTGTGCATCTCCTTTTAGCATAAATGTCGCACACAACACTTTCTCTTCTTCATTTAATGTCATCATCATAAAGTTTCTTTCCATTTCGTCGATCCAGTGTGCCGGCCATAAAGGATCTACTGGCTTGCCAATAAATTCTCTGGGCTTTAATTTCAGAAAATGCTCCACTAGTCTGGAGTGGTCTAGAGGCTGCGGGACATACGCTCCATATATAGGTGGTTGGTATTGATATCCACCTTGAGCTATTTCAGGATTCGGTATTTGAGCCTGCTTGATAGGAGTCTGAGGTGCGTGGGGTACTGTGTTACTTCCCCCGGGTGCTGTGCTTGCCTGTCCAGCAAGCATTGGAGGTCTTTGTGCAGCTAGAAGAGTTATGCCTATGGCAGCTTAGATAGTAGCTTGTGCCTATTGCATCTGTTGTAGCTGTTGGGCCAGGTTCATTACGACTGTGGCCAAGTCAGTAGTTGGAGCTGGCAGATTGGTAGGATTTGCCTACCCATTTATGACGGATGGTGCCGTGTTCCTGTCCCCCTGTGGTTCCGGGTGTTTCTGGTTATCTTCCCCCATAGGTGGTCGTGGGATAGAGTTACAGCTCTGTCTGGTTGCTCTGTGTCCCGCCATAAATAAATCTTCTAGTAGGATTGCCTGAAATCATTGAACACGAGAGACAATCATTAATTACTTAATTCTCATATTTTAAATCCACTAACAATTACAAATTTCCAATTTTTCAGATCATTCTGTCGAAAATAATATGTTTTCACTGCATGGTCGATGGTGGGGGTCAATGGGTATCCGACCCTCAGTATCCGACCCTGGGAAATCACCAATTCTTCCCGAGAGCTGGGGGTTGAATGGGGGTCAGAGGATGTCCGACCGAGGGTGTGACCCCTGTTTCTCTGTCAGGTTCTCGAGAGCCGAGGGTCGATGCGGGGGTCGATTGTTTTAATCGAATTTTTCGACCCCCGGACAAAAAATCTGATTTTTAAGTCCGATTCAAAGTTCATTTCTCATTATTTCTTCTCCGCTTCGACTCAAATCATCCCTCTGAGTTGCTACAGTGCCCATTCCGACCCGTTGGTGGTTTGCACTCCCCGTTTCATCGTCTACACCTCCGTTACAGGTACTTCTTCTACCTTTTCATGTTTTCAGGTTTCTTAACCTCGGTTTTTACTCGTTTATCTGGTATTTTTAAAATTAAACTTTTTCCAACCATAAAAAATTCGATTTTTAATGGGGCTTTTGTTATTGGTGACTCGAGGAATGAAAGCCCTCAAAAATATTTGAGTTTCATCGGTTGGTTATCGAGAAACTCAAAATTTTCACTTTTTGCCCTAATTTTGTCAAAATTTTCAATTTCTTGAAATTTCTTGCAATTCAATCTAATTAGTTGCAATTTCCGATCGTTTGAATCTCAAAAGTTAGTTTAGGATCTATGTAAGTCCTCCTGCCCACGTGTATGGGTGAAAAGTGAGGTTTTTGTCCAATTTACATCGTTATTACGTCAAATCCTTGGGTTTTTCCTCTCTACTAATCCATTATTTGTTTTTCTTTCTTATTTGCAGATACTATGGCTTGTACCAAGGTACCCAGAGTTCGTGACCGTCTTCGCTTCCATTCCAACGAAGCCGAGACACATTATGCCCACTACGCTCGCAAGAAGGTAGAGGGAGGCCGCAAAGTGAACTTGGCTGAGTTAGCCTTGTTCAATGTGGATAGAGCATTTGGTGATATGGGATGGCTCCCTGTCATCACTTATGACGCGTGTACCCATCCTGATTTGGTACGCCAGTTCTACTGTAATCTCCAGGTGGTGGGAGATTACAATGATGTGGAGAGGGGTGATGAGCTGCGCATCACGAGCTACGTCAAGGGAGTTGACATTTTATTTGATTATCGGCAGCTGGCCTACTTACTGGGCATTTCCTATGTTGGCCCCATGGTGTTCTATGCTCCTGGAGAGCCCCAGTTCTTCTCTCTACAAATGAGGGCTGAGATCGATAGTCAGCTCATCCGACTTGATCGCTGGCAGATGAGAGCGTGTTATCTGTGTTCAAATCTACGGGTATACTGCAAGATCATTCCGCATAACCTGATACCGCAGAGTGGTCATTACGAGAGGATCTCCAAGCTGACCCAGTATCTCTTATACTGTATATGCACTAGGCAGCCCGTCTGCCTTCCATACATCATTATGCGTACCATGATCAGTGCTACGTTGCCCAGTCACACTGGCAACCTTCCTTACGAACGCATGATCACTACTTTACTTACCCGCCTGGGGGTTGACCTAGTGGATGAGAAGATTCAGGAGAAATCCTTCTCATCGCCTTTGGATTGGGAGGCTATTTGCAAGATGGGCATACGGGATGCCCAGGTCAGTGATGAGGGGAGGAACGCGATGGTGCGCCCTCGCACTCGAGTGGAGATAGTTGATGCTGAGGCTGCAGCAGCAGCCGCTGGAGCAGGGGTTCCTGGGGATGATGACGATCGGCTGTACATGGATGTAGAGGCCATACCCCCTCCATCACCTACTCATGCTACTGGAGCTGGTCCATCTTCTTCAGCTGGTCCTTCGCACGCGGCTGGTCCTTCGTATACTTCATCTGATGACATGATGAAGATATTACACGAGATACGAGAGACTCAGTGTATGTCTGACCTGAAGATGGGAGAGCTTATAGAGGCTCAGCGTATGACTGACCAGCGGGTGGCTAATCTCACAGCTAGTCTCCAGACGAGCCAGACTCAGATATCTCGGTTGAACAGGGTCTACGCTGAGGACTATGATAGAGATCGGGAGGCACCACCTCCCCCAGCACCTCCAGCTTCTAGATGTACTCCTTTTATTTTTCTTTTTGTACTTCAGAGTAACTGTCTGGACTGTGGACTGTGGACTGTATATATATATATATATATATATATATATATATATATATATATATATATATATATATATATATATATATATAGACATTTGTTCTTCCTTTTGGTTATATATAAATTTGTTTCTCATTTAATAGATACATTATTCTCTTTCAGTTTAGTCTCAAACAACACAGGTGCTTATGGTGTGTTATTATTACATCTTTTAAATTTTCATCCTATCTCAGTTTACACCCTTTTGTGGAAGTATATGGTTTCACAGATAAATTCTGAGATGCTCTGATACCAAGTTGTCACACCCCAAATTCTGCACCATTCAGAACGGCGTGATGAACCGCTATAAACCAACGGTTCAACTAGGATCTCTAGTAGGCGGTATCCATTAAAAATAAAACCACGCACATCCACAACCATAATCAGAATAAATACACAATAGCGAAAGTTTTATAGTAAATGAACTGAGCATTCTAAATGTAATAATCATAATTAAAATATCAAATTATTATTGTATCAACTGAGACATAACTAAATAAACTATCAATTACATCTTTTATAAATTTAAATGAAATCCTAATAGAACACGCATGAGTTGCACTCACATGAGGGGTCATGCGTATGCTCTAAGTCTTCAGCCTCCATTGCAGTATCGCACACATACACCGAGTCATTTATATAATCTGCAACTGTGGTACCTGCATCATCAACTAAAAATATTCGACGTCGAGAGGGTGAGCACACATCATGGCTCAGTGAGCAAACAAAACAATGCAACAAATATATGCATGCATTAAATTCATATCTTTGGTTTGGTAAATAAGTTTGCAATGTGCTATAAAAAGGGTTAGAGGTCAAAGGTCACGCATATTGTACCCTCCTCTATACACGAGTGTGTGAAGCCGCCCAAAGGTCACGCTTATTGTCGTCCCACATGCACCCACCATGAACATTGTACAACAAAGGTTAACGCTTATTGTTGTATAGTGCCATACCAACACGTAAGCCCCTGCTGGCGAGGGCTTGCAAACCGGACTCACAGCTAACCAATCCTAATGCCAAGCAGTGTATTTAAGGCCTCATCCCAGCATCCCTCAATACGTCCATAGAGATAGAGCTAGGGTCTGGTGACCAGGATGAACCACAGTGTCACGTCCCCCCCTGATACCCTACGACGTATCAGTTCCGCTAAGGTAATGGCGATACGACGATGTTTAGTGGACAAGACTTGAGTTAGAGTTAGAGATAGAGCTAGAGTCTGGTGACCAGGATGAACCACAGTGTCACGTCCTCCCCCTGATACTCACTCGCATCAAGCACACCAACCATACACATACATCCACATGCCTATTCCTATCATCATCATCATCATCATCATGTTATAAACAATAATTAAATATCCATGAACAGTAATAATAGAAATATTGGATGACATGTTGAATGCACATAACAAACATACACGCATAGAATCAATCATGGCATTGGACTCGAAAGAAAATAGTTTATTATTAACCAATTAGTTTAGGTCTTGTTTCCTCACCTTTACTTGATCGTAGGTCCTCTTTCAAGCTTTAGGAATCAACTATATATCGATATTATATCACTAGAAAACCTAACCAAGTCGATAGAATTTAATTAGAATTAATTCAGACTTTAAAAAGCATGCTGCTAACTGGGGGTCGATGCTAGGGTCAGAGGTTTGATCGACCCTGGGTGCGACCACCCGTATTCTGGACTTCCCGAACACTAGGGGTCGATGATCAGGGTCTGGTAGGGTCGATTGGCCATCGACCCCCCGTGCGACCCCCTGTGGGTTTTGTCAATTTCTCATCCTACAGCCCATTCTTCATGTTTGGGGTCCTATGGCTTGCTTCTACAGTCCATTCCACACATGTTCTATGGCCTAGAACCGTAGTTCATTCACCTATATAGCTTTCATAATTTTCCCCATGGTTTTCCATGAAAACCTAACCATGGGTGGATGATTTGGGTTTCTCCTAGATCATTCCCTCTTCTCTAGCTATTCCAAGGTCTGTAGAATTATATGGAGATAGTATCCATACCTGAGAATTTGGCTTGTTTCTCTGAAGCCTTCTCCTTGATCTTCTTCTCCACTTTCCTTCTCTTCTCTTTCTCTTCTCCTTCTCTTCTCTTTCTCTCAATCCAATTAGGATTCTAAAAGGAGTGAAAGAGGCTTAGGGACGTCTTATTTATAGAGTAGAAACTCCCAAAATAATTCACATTGAGATTAGGAAGGAATCCCATTGAAATTAGGAATGTTTCCTAATTTTTGGTTCGTGCTGTTTTTACCGATTACCGGGGGTCGATAGGGGGGTCGGAGATCCCGTCGACCCCTGGTCCTTAAACTGTCCGACCCCCGGTATAAAACTGGGGGTCTGACTTTTATACTGGGGGGGTCCGACCCTCCCTTGCTGGGTATGCGACCCTCCCCCTAATTTTAGTATTTTTGGGTCAGTTTAATACCTGGGATCGTGATCTCCTTCACGCACTTGATCCATTTGGTTCGACCATGATGGGTAGACCAGGTTCATGGTGGTAAGACCGGGTTAGTTTGATTCAGGTCTTACATTGAAGGTCCATGAGGACTGATGTGAAACTATGCACATGGGTCTACCATTGGGAGAGTGTTTGGTTGTTTATGTAAAATGGGTTTATCTTACCGAGAAGATCCCATTTTATTGGCTTGAGAAATTAAGGGCTTATAGGAACCTTGGGAAGTCGTCGGATGTAATGAACGACGGATAAGAGTTCCAGCCAGATTCATGAATTTGTACATAAAATGATGACATGATAATCAAAAGAAGGGTTTGTGATAGAGACTCCTTGGAAAGCTGTCAGATTGATAGATGGGAGAGATAGTCTAATGCCGATGAGAAATCTTTCTCTGATGATGAAGAAGTGATGAGATCGTCTCCTATAAAGGCGGGATGTAATTGGCCAAAATCAAAAGTCCGGTCCAACATGCTGTAAATCTCGACGAATGATCGAACTTGCTATCAGGCTTTGGTTGGAACTATCATCCTTTTGAAGTAAGAGTGACAATTGGCTTACTGTCAAGCTCCAATGCCATTCAACATCTTACTATTTTCTTTTCTTCTCTTTTTTTTTTCTTTTTTCTTTTCCTTTTTTTTTTTTTTTTGGATGTGAAGGCCACATAATGCAGTGCTTCGCTTGAACGGCAAGTTGAATCATGACTTTCAATATTGGATTTGAATCTTCTTCTTCGAAACATTTCCAATCAGATAGAACATATTTGCCCCAGTTAGTACTCTAATTTTCTGTAAACTTTATGAGCATTTGTGACTGCTCATCTAGATCTGATTTTATCCGAATGGTGAATCCGTATGCTGCCCTCTGAATGTTAATCATCACCTTCTGTCTGATGTGACTACCTCCCATTATAGATGTAGATAAAACATAGGCTTGAAATTTCTTTTTCTTTTTTTTTTTTTTTTTTTTTGGGTATTCCAATGACCTCATTCTTTGATTTTGAGATTGATCATTCATCATGTATCTCTTGCTTGCAGATGATGTACTTTGTAAGAACTTTGGTATTTCTATCTTTTTGGTGGCACATCTGTCCTCCACTCATTTGTACTGATTGGCTGACCTGTTGATATGATCTATTACTAACTAGTGCTTTTCTTGGAATCTTTTCATTGGTAGAACAAATGACAGCTTCTCCAATACATGTTTCTTGAGAGTACTCTTGTGTCTCCCAATTGATCATTTAAAGCTTTCCCAGACGGGTTGGACCTTTCTTTCTCAAGAGGTCGGGTGGCGTAGAAGTTCAGGAGATGGCTCATCGTTTCAATCATCTTCAGAGTCAGAATTGACTGCGCACATAGAATAGGAGGATGTATGAAACTGGGAGGAAATGTATGGAAGAGACAAAACACAGAGATTGAAATCCCAAACGGGTGATTTTTTTTTTTTACTTACAAGGCAGATTGGACACTTGTCAACAAGCATATCAATCTTGGACCTAGACATGGATGACCTATCGAATATCGATAATAGAAAGTTGAAACAACTAGTTCGTCCAAGCGGCTACAGTTGGACATAACGCCTTTGATGACCACCTTCAGTCGTTGTGGGAATAAATCTTCCTTCAGACCTATAATAGCAGGACTCATCATGTCCCTCTATCAATAGGTGCAAGATACCTACCTTTTAGGTTTCCATACAATTCTTACCTTTTTTTTTTCAGTTTGGGACCCGTTCATAACCGGATTATTGCTTTTTAAGCTCAAGGTTACACGGTTCAAGCCCCAGTTGGGGGTTCAATGGATTCATCAATAGACCGCTTCTGGTTAAGTTCATAATCATTCTAGCCTATGCCCCAGCTTGGGGAGCAAGGGGTATCGCCATTGCACTACACCATTTTGAGTCCAATATTAGACTAGTTTATGCCTCGGCTTGGGGGGTTCAATGAATTTCTTCATTAGACCACTCTCAGTTTGGGTCCAAGGTCAATTTGGTTCATGCCCCAGTTTAGGGCTCAACGGCTTTCCTCATTGGACCACACTAAATTTGGTTAATGCCTAGCTTAGACCTCAATGGCTCTCATTGGACCGCACTCAATTCGGGTCCAAGGTCAATTTGGTTCATGACCAGCCTAGGGCTCAATTGCTTTCCTCATTGGATCGCACTCAATTTGGGTCCTAGGTCAATCTGGTTCATTCCCCAGTTCAGGTGTCATTGGCTTTCCTCATTGGACCGCACTCAATTTGGGTCCAAGTTCAATCTGGTTCATGCCCCAGTTCAAGGGTTAAGGGTTTCATCATTGGACCATTCCCTAGCCGTGATTCTGGTTTCTATCCTAGCCTAGGGTACATTAGATCTCTTCTTTGATCTACCCTACTGCTCGAGAAAATTCCATTCCGTCTCTTTGAACAATGAAAAATATGAGGGCAACTCTTTGGATTCTAGCATTTCCTTGGTTTTCGATAACTCTAGAATCTAGAATTGATCATTATTGACAGGCAATGAGGAATGCTTCTCGTTTGCCATTCCTGACGAGCGATCCTAACTTGTAGCGCTGAGCTATGATAGACATGGATCTGGCTATAATTGATAGAGCCAGAGATTGATTTTGAATCAGTCTCTGATTGATAGAGACAAGGTTAATTTTGAACTAGTTTCTGATTGATAGAAATCAATATTGACTTTGAATTGGTCTCTGATTGATAGAGATCAAGATTGATTTTGAATTGGTCTCTGATTGATAGAGATCAAGATTGACTTTGAATTGGTCTCTAATTTATAGAGATCAAGATTGACTTTGAATTGGTCTCTGATTGATAGAGATCAAGAATGACTTTGAATTGGTCTCTGATTGATAGAGATCAAGATTGACTTTGAATTGGTCTCTGATTGATAGAGATCAAGATTGATTTTGAATTGGTCTCTGATTGATAGCGATCAAGATTAACTTTTAATTGATCTCTGATTAATAGAGATCAAGATTGACAATCATGGACTGGGCTCTAATTGCTAGAGGCAAGGATTGCTTGAGTTGGGCTCTGATTGATAAAGGCCAAGGAAGACAATTATGGATTGGACTCTAATTGATAGAGATGATGGATTGATTGAGTTGAAATGACTAAAATTCTCTTTGATTCTTTCATTAAATGGAACATGGACCAGAGGTAATGGTCGAACAGGCCTAGAGGCTAACTCATGCTCACATTGAGTTCATACGAATGAAACTTTTCTTAGTTCCAACATGAATCAAAACTTGAACTGTAGTTGATGATTGGACAAGCCTAGGGGCTAATTAAATTCAAATGAATGGAACTCTTCTTAGTTCCAACTTGAATCAGAACTTGAACCACAGTTGATGGTTGGATAAGCCTAGTGGCTAAATGAATTCAGATGAAATGGAACTCTTCTTAGTTCCAACAGGAATCAGAACCTGAACCAAAGTTGATGGTTGGACAGGCCTAGTGGCTAATTGAATTCAGATGAATGGAACTTTTCCTAGTTCCAACATGAATCAGAACCCTAACCAAAGTTGATGGTTGGATAATGGCTGATTGAATTCAGATGAATGGAACTTTTCCTAATTTCGTCATGAATCAAAACCTAAAACAAAATTACTTATTGGACAGGTCTAGTGGCTAAATGAATTCATATGAATGAAACTCCATTGAGTTCCAACATGAATCAGAACCCTAACCAAAGTTGATGGTTGGATAAGCCTAGTGGCTAATTGAATTCAGATGAATGGAATTTTTCCTAGTTCTGACATGAATCAGAACCTAAACAAGAGGTGAAGGATGAAAAAGCCTAGGGGCCAAATGCCTTCTTCATTTTAGCATGATCTAGGAGTGATGATTGAACCTGCCTAAAGGTTAAACCCTTCTTCAATTCTGAGATGAACCGGAAATGGTGGTTGAATCTAGGGCTGAATATTTTTTCGATTCTAAGATGAACTGGATGTGATTGAATCTGCTTAGAGGCTGAATCTTTCCTTAATTCTAGATGAATCGAAATGATGATTGGACCTACCTATGGGATGAATCTTTCCTTCATTTCTGAGATGAACCAGAAATGGTGGTTGGACCTGCCTAGGGGCTGAATATTTTTTTTGATTCTGAGATGAACTGGATGTGATTGAATCTGCCTAGGGGCTAAATCATTCCTTAATTCTGGATGAACCAAAATAATGATTGGACCTACCCAGGGGCTGAATATTTTTTAGATTCTGACATGAACTGGATGTGATTAAATCTTCCTAGGGGCTAAATCTTTCCTTAATTTTGGATGAACCGAAATGATGATTGGACCTGCCTAGGTGCTGAATCTTTCCTTAATTCAAAGGCGAATAGGGAATATTGATTGGATTTGCCTAGGGGCTGAATCTTTCCTTAATTCAAAGGTGAATAGGGAACATTGATTGGATTTTCCTAGGGGCTGAATCTTTCGTTAATTCAGAGATGAATCGAGAACTATGATTGGATTTGCCTAGGGGCTAGATCTCTCTTTAATTCTGAGATAAATTGAGAACTATGATTGGATTTTCCTAGGGGCTGAATCATTCCTTAATTCAGAGATGAATCGAGAACTATGATTGGATTTGCCTAGGGGTTGGATCTTTCCTTAATTCAAAAGTACATTGATAACTATGATTGGATTTTCCTAGGGGCTGACTCTTTCCTTCATTCTTACAAAATTTGATGTTCAATCAAGATCTAGATTCATGAGTTCCATTGATTCATGTAGAATGATAATATGGATGGATCTCAAGGTGGGAGATCAAGACAATTCCCTAATTGTAGGGACATCTCACCCTAAAAGGGTGGATATGGTTGTAGTTTGATTCTCTTCTCCAAAGGCATTGAAATCCAATGGAGGAATATTGAGATTCTAGACATCTAGAGGAGTGGAAGAAGTCACATGCACAATCAAAGATGACTTAACCAAACAAAGTTAGCTCCCTCATAAGGGCGATTGGGTAAACATTATCCGAGTCAATTTAATTGAATTTGATTAAGCCATGTGTTCAGTCTTGGGACCTCGTGATTCCAAAAATGGATAATCAGTGGTACCAAGGTCTGGCCACTTGGGTTACCGAATTCGCTGAAATTGAAATGGATATATTAATCCGTTGTCCTTATTAGGGATGGTTAGCAAAAGCGGTTCATAGATGAACAAACTAGTAAATTTCTTCTTGACCATGGTATTTAAGTCTTGAAATGGATTTTCTGCTCATTTTTTAAAATCGACGTGTTAACAATGAGAGACTCGACACATCGAGCTTACTAAATGGAGGGTGTATAGTGATCATCTACTATGATGTAGAACAGGTGTATACATACCTCATACTCCCAATGGGTGAGAGTTCAAGATGCTCATCGTGTAGATTCTAACATGTTGACCAATCGAGGACAAAAATGGGCAGAACTCCGACGTCTCAAACATGGTTGTCATGGTTAAGCAGACTTTACTGGGTCGGTTCAGGGATGAACCAAAAATAACAAACATTGGGCTACAATCTGGTTTAGGACAGAAAAGGCCACCTTGACAAGGATGGGATAACCTATCACCGGATGCGTGGTGAATAATGGGCCCCCAACCCCTTTATATACTATGTTGCAAGGATCCAAGCGACATGGAGTAGCATAACGCATTCTCAGGCGGACCCAAGAAACACTCGTAAGAGGCTGCTCGCCGATCGTGGTCTCACAAAGTATAGTCCAAGGCTGTGTGTTTCGCCTAGCGGGCTGCCCCATATGCATGGGACCTAGTTCGGCTACTCGCACGAATGTGAGACAGAACCTATTCCCCCTAAAGCAATATTATACAAGCATAAATATAGTATCCTAAGATCTAGCATCCAATTCACACAAGGAATGTTTTCATTTAGGAGTTTGACGTTTATATCCCCAGTGAAGTCGCCACTGTGAGGACAAAGATGAAAATCTTTTGGAGTGGCCACCTAGATTAAGGTCTAGGACCGTAGAAATGTAAAATCTCACCCCAAGGTAAGACTTCGGTTGACTCATGACCCTTAGATTGGATTTCTGGTCCATCATTGATTGGGTAAGCGTCAGGTTACGGTTATGGGAAGGGGTTAGGCACCCAAACCGCCCGATAAAAATCGATCTCCTATTCTTTTCCTATGCTAGACTATATTTCTTAAACTGAACCAAATCTGTATTCATCAGATTGCCTACGTATCATGGATTATTCTGAAAATCAGGTTCACCATTGTAGTTTAGGTATGATTAAAGTTTATGATTGTGATTTATGCTTGTGCATGATTAAATTCTTTGTTCAAGTTGAAATTTATGCTTGAAAGACTGAGAAACCCTATGGGTTAGGATCTCGATAGTCCATGTGGACAGACAGATAGTCCTAGTAGATCTGGGTAATCCTATTTGGGTTAAAATATGGATAACCCATTTTGGGTTGGAATGTGGATAGCCCTATTTGGGTTGGAATGTGGATAACCCTATTTGGGTCAAAATGTAGGTAAATATCCTAGTGGATCTATGGATAGTCCGAGTGGACTAAGGTGTGGATCTGAATTTGGGTTTCTCCCAAATGGCCTACATATCCACGGTTTCGACCTAGGAATCATAATCCATGTAGTTCAGGCTGGATAACCCTATTTGGGTCAAAATATGGGTAAGTATCCTAGTGGATCTATGGATAGTCCGAGTGGACTAAGGTGTAGATCCGAATTTGGGATTCTCCCAAATGGCCTACGTATCCTAGGGTTTGCCCTAGGAATCAGAATCCACATAGTTTGAAAAAATAACCTGTTCTAGGTTAGAAAGTGAGAACCTGTTCTTGGTCTGGGATTGAGAACCTATTCTAGGTTTAGGGTTTAGAACCTATTCTAGGTTTAGGGTTTATCGAGGGGCAAAATCATCCTAAATTATCCTTTTCATCCTGAATTCTAATTTTGGAAGGTTTAGTAAAGCATTTTTCTTTCTTTATTAAGATTTTTATTATTCCCATTATGCCTTTCCCAAGAATGTAGGTGCCTAAATGCATGTCCCACACCTAATATGTTTGCTAGGTGTACAGATATGGCAGTTCGACTAGGGTGTTGCATAAATTAAATTATTGCCCAAGATAGAATATTCTATCTAAATATGGCATATAAAACATTTATGGCAAGAAATTCACATGTAGTAAGATTGTTTAAAATCTCTCAAATATGGCATTATTGCAAATAAGGCAAGGGCCTATATGGCGTGATCTAATATGCTATCTAAGCATGGTAATTCCTAATATGGCAATGGCAATGAGCATCCAAACATGGCAATGAGTGTCTAAATATGGCAATGAGGATCTAATATGGCAATGAGCATCTAAATATGGCAATGAGCATCCAAATATGGCAATGAGCATCTAATATGGCAATGAGCATCCAAATATAGCAATGAGCATCTAAATATGGCAATGAGCATCTAATATGGCAATGAGCATCTAAATATGGCAATGAGCATCCAAATATGGCAATGAGCATCTAATATGGCAATGAGCATCCAAATATGGCAATGAGCATCCAAATATTCATGATGAAAAAATTCAACGATATAAATCATTATGGATGGTAATCTAACCGTTCAAATTTATTTCAATCACTCCCAAAGATAATCTAACTGTCGGATCACTCAAAGTTATAATCTAATGATTTAGATTCATTTAAGTCACTCCCAAAGATAATCCAACTATTCAGATTCAAAATTAACATCCAATGGCTCATATATCATATCATCACATGATCCAAGATCAACAACCATGTTTTAATAATATGAAATTCTCAAGATTGATGATCATATTTCATTCATGTGAAATTCTCAAGATTAATGGCCATACCTCATTCGCATTAAATATTCAACATCAAAAAATTGGATTTTCATCATAGTAAATACTCAATATCAAAATCAGATTTTCATCACAATAAATACTCAACATCAGAATTTCAATCACAATAAATATTCAATGTCAAAGATGGGAGGCATGATCAAGGGTGATGATGAGAGATTAGATCTAAGGGTCAGGGGATGAGCTGACCTGGCATGGAAGTATTCGGTGGGGTACCGAGCTGGTGAAAATTGATGTGGGAAGCAATAAAGATGGACGGATGGTGGAAGTAAGGCAGTGTGAGGGGTGTGGTGATGTATTCGTTGATGTGCCACAAGTGGGTGGTAAATGATATGGTTTTGGTTGTAATGAGGTTGGGAATGAAGAAGTAAGTGGTTGTGTGATATGTTGGACCGATGTGCAAAGGATGAAATCAGGTTGCAACAATTGGCTTATGGGTTGGTTATTTGGCAGTGATAACAAGGGAGGAGACGGAAGTGGGTGGGGTTATGGGTAGGTGGTAGCACAAGACTCATGATTGAAGTATGAGATGAAATCGGTTAGTGTGCTGGTTGTATAAGGATTGAAAGCCAAGTGTAGGCTGGATTGGTGATGGAAATTGGTTAATGGTGAGGTAGATTGGTTTATGTGATGGGGATTTGTAGTTAAGCAAAACAATAGAAGTGGAGGCAGCTTACCTAGATGCTTGTAAGTTCTACTTGCTCCTCCCTTCTTCTTTTTCTTCATCACCTTCTCTTCTTCTCCTGCTTCTCAATTCTCCGACTGCTCCTCTCCTCCATGGATCTCCCTTTATTTTCCAGGGTTTTTTTTGTTCGATTTTCTCCTCCTCCTCTTCGGACTCCTCTTCTTCTTTGCTCAAATCTCTCCCCTCTTTTTTCTCTTTTCTTTTTTCTCCCCTTTTCTCCCAAAACCAAGAGCCCAAAAATAAAAATCACCACTCCCCTCACATTTTTTTCTTTTCTTTTATTCTTCTTCCTCTTTTCAAAATCGAGACCCCAAAATACCAAAACTCGTTCTCCCCCTCAGGTTTTTTTTTCTTTTATTCTTCTTCCTTCCTCTCTCTTCCTCCCTTCTTTTTCTCGGATCTCCTTTTGATTTCCTTCCAAAAACCAAAATCTCTCTCTCTCTGACGTCTCCTCTCTCTCATCTTTCCTTTTTTTTCTTCATCTCCTTTTGATTTCCTTCCAAAAACTGAAATCTCTCACTCTCTGATGTCCCCTCTCTCTCATCTTTCCTTTTTTCTCTCAATCTCCTTTGGATTTACTCCAAAATCAGAATCTCTCTCTCTCTCTCTCACGTCTCCTCTCTCTCATCTTTCCTTTTTTTTCTCAATCTCCTTTGGAAAAACTGAAATCTCTCTCTCTCACGTCTCATCTCTCTCATCTTTCCTATTTTTTCTCAATGTCCTTTGGATTTACTCCAAAATAGAAATCTCTCTCTCTCACGTCTCCTCTCTCTCATCTTTCCTTTTTTTTTCTCAATCTCATTTGAAAAAACTGAAATCACTCTCTCTTTCACGTCTCCTCTCTCTCATCTTTCCCTTTTTTTTCTCAGTCTCCTTTGGATTTACTCCAAAATCGAAATCTCTCTCTCTCACGTCTCCTCTCTCTCATCTTTCCCTTTTTTCTCAATCTCCTTTGCTTTAATAATGAATTTAAATCATTTATATATTAATAATATATATCATATACATATATTTAATAACATACACACACACACACACATATATATATATATATATATATATATATATATATATATATACTATGCACATGGATGAACTTATTCGAGACAGGTTGAGGCTGGCTTGGGTTGACTGAGTTAAGCTGATATGGGTTGAGCTGGGTTGGGCCAGTACTGACTTGAACTGAGTTGACTAGATTGACTGAAATTAACTGGGTTTTCTCTCTCTATCATTTCATGAGCCATTTCTATTGTCATTTTGCATGGAATTTTTTGATGACCTCTATTCTAAATTTTCTACGTTTAGTTTGTAGAACACTAAAAATGAGGAATATAGGAACTTGAATCACCTCATTTGGAGATATAATGGTCGACTTATGAATTTTTGAAGTTTAAGCGGACCAATTATCGATAATTTAGCTGACCATTCTATATGGGATGCTTCGAAAACTTCTACCGAAAATCCTGTACATCCACTTTGTAGAGGACTAAAAATGAAACATAATGAAACTGTAATTACCTGATTTGTAAATGGGGTGATCAAAATATGAGTTTTTGAAGATTAAATGATCATTTCCATATATAATTTTGCATGGGACCCTCTGGAGTCTTCTACCCAAGATTTTCTACATCCACTTTGTAGAACATCACAAATGAAGAATACTGGCTTTGGAATCATCTGAATCCGACGTAGAACGGAAAAGATATGAAGCTTTGAAGTTCTAATGATAAGTTTGCATGCAAGCTTGCATGGGGCCCACTGGTGACTTCTGCCAGAAATCCTTTACGTCCACTTTGAAGATGACTAAAAATAAGGAATAATGGTACTTAAACCATATGATTCAGATGTCGGATGATCAAGATATGATGATTTGAAATTTAAACAATCCAACTTACGATATTTGAATGAAAGCCCCTGGGATTATTTATTATAATTTCAGAAACGTCCCTTGTACGTATCATCTGACTAAAATGACCATATCTTCTTCATTTGATATCAGAATTGGGCAATTCTAGTATCATTTTGAAGGTAATTCCATGACCTATGCAACCATGCCGATTACAGCCTGTGACCTTATTATGGGACCCACCGAAAACTACCTCGAGGTCATAGTCAAAACCTAAATTTTCACTTATCTTTCTTCCTTTGCTGTCCACACACTAGTACGACCTTGTTCAGTTGAAAATGACAAAAATGGGGTGCTTCCAGGTTGCCATTGACATTACGCTCTGTGAATGCAGTCTGGGTTATTGTGGATAGGTTTACTAAAATCACAAGATTTATTGCAGGTTGACCTTAGTATTCCATGGATAAGCTAGCCAGACTATATATTAATCAAGTTATCTGACATCATAGTGTTCTGGCTAACATTTTATCTGATTAGGAGCCAAGATTCACATCCATGTTTTGGAAAGGATTACAGATAGCCATGGGTAGTCAACTGAAGTTTAGTACTGCCTTCCACCCTCGAACAGATGGACAATCAGAGAAAACAATACAGATATTGGAAGATATGCTTAATGCTTGTGCTCTGGATTTCAAAGGGAGTTGGACTAGAATCTCTTATTAATGGAGTTTTCCTATAATTAATAGCAGTCAGTCTACAATTAAGATGGCACCACATGAAGCATTGTACGGAAGGAAGTGCAGGACTCCCCATATTGAAGTTAGTGAAAGAAAATTCCTTGGACCAGACATCGTCTAAGAGACTTGAGAAAATGTTGACTTGATAAGAGAAAGGATTAAAGCTGCTCAATCAAGACAAAAGAGCTATGTAGATGTTCACCGTAAAAATCTTGAATTTGAAGTAGGCGACAAAGTATTTCTGAATGTTTCTCCTTTCAAAGGAATTAGAAGGATTGACAAGAAAGGGAAGCTAAGTTAAAGCTATATAGGACCATATGAGATACTTAGCAGAAGTAGAGCAGTAGCTTATCAACTAGCTCTACCTACCTCGCTTGGTGGTATACAAGATGTGTTCCATGTGTTGATGTTAAAGAAGTACATCACCGACCTAATGCATGTGCTGAACTTGGAACCTCATGTGATAGATACAAATTTGAGTTATGAAGTCGAACCACTAGGAATCTTGGATAGGAAGGTTCATCAATTAAGGAATTGATCCATTGCCTATATCAAAGTACAATGGAAGAACCATTCTAAGCATGAACCGTAATGGGAGAAGGAAGAAGAGATCTGTGAGAAATACCCAAACTTGTTCAACGAACAAGGTAAGGCAATTTTGAGGAAGAAATTTTTTTTAGTGAGGTGAATTGTAAAACCCACAATAAAAAATACAAGCTAATTTGAATTTTTTTCACACAAGTTCTCCTACTGACACAAGCCTAGCTTCTGTATTTTCATTGGAGTGTATTGAACTCTAGGTAAGAGCCAAAAACCCTTGTATTGTAAGTGTAGAAGCTTTGTTTGAGGTAAAACAGTCGAACCAACCTTGATTTGGCCAACCTGAGTCAATTTGGGTTTAGTGGTCGACCAAGGTGGTCAATGAAATAAGCTTGATCGATTGCCCGTACAGTCAACAACTGCCTGATCCCAGAATTGGGTCAATCCAAGTCTAATTTGTTGGGCTTGGTTTCAACTGGTTCCCAAGCACCCATGATAGTCTGAAATCATGTGGGACACATCTTTGACTCCATTTAAGTGTCAGTTGACAACCTCTAAGCCTCTTCTATCACTTTTGTACTAGAAGTAGGACTCTCAAGAAAGGAGTTGAAATACAACTCAAAATCATGGATAACTCTTGAATAAAACTCTCTAAAAACCCTAAATTGAGAACATTAAAAACTCTGACATGTTTTGGGAGAGAGAGAGAATTGGAACAACACTAAAAGAAGAATAAGTGGAAGAACCACCATTGAAGATCCTCCCTCAAGCTTCTTGCTGTAACTACTCTTAGCATAACCTTTAAGGTAAGCTCTAAACTATTCTTTTCATACTTAGAATGAACCCTTGATGATCTTATGTGGTAAAACCCAACCTCTGATTGTAAGACCCGCACTCCATGAACCCGATCTAAACCTTTAATTCATGTCGTAACAGGTCTTCCAATCATAATCGGGCTAGACGGGACGAACGGATGACAACCAGGTACAAAATGGACCCTAATGTATGATAAATATTTCATACCGATCGATGGTACCAGTCGATGTACCGGTCAACCAGTATGTCTGCGCAGGCAGACTACTTATATCTGGAACTAGATCTTTGTGGGTCCCACTTTCCAAATATCGAACCCTAGGACTTTCCTAACATAAGGGGACTTCCTAAACTCAATCCTAGTTTATTTAAGGACCCCTAAACCTCCTTAAATCTCTTTCATTCATCCTCAAAAACCCTAGAGAGGAGAAAGAGATCGAAAAAGGAGAAAAAGCTAAGGAAGGGGGGAGAGGAGCCGCCGTTGCCGTTGGACGAAGAACACCCTACTTGCGAACCAACGGTAAGTGCTTGAACTTTCCTCTAAGTTAAGCATTATAGAAGGTTAGTCACAAATGGATCAATACCATGCAAGGCGAGGTATTGATTTAAACCTTTGAATTTGCCATCAAACCCTAATACAGTCAATAAACCCTAGATTCGAGTTATAGGTTGAGGATCATCGAAACTAAGACATGAATGGAACATAAAACAACCTAACTCATTGCTCAGCCCTAGAATGCATAGGAGAAACCCTAGAATCAATACGGGGTGACTGATGGAAGGCGAGAACCGAGCTTATGGTCTTTCGGAGGCATATCGATCGACCATACCGGTCGTACCATATGCGACCAGTACTGCAATTGGTATCTCTTGAAGACTGGTCTGTGGGGACCGATCAACCATACTGGTCACACCTTTCCCCATAGTGCCGCGATCGGTACCTGCGATCAGTACGTGCGACCGGTCTGCACTGTGAGGAGTGTTTTTGACCCAGTTGGTTTTATGACCAACATAAACCTTAAGAAAATTATTCTAATTCAACCTTAACATCGTGTAGGACCTTGTGTTAGCAAGTTTGGATTCTGTGATGCAGAGCAAGCTAGCAATCAAGCGTCAGGTAAAGGAATCAGACCTAAACCCTAATAACTTAATGACAGTAAAATGTTGTTAATAATTATGATTCTATGGAATGGAGTTTGTGCATACTCGCATGTCATCTTTACTTTCAGTTATTATATTGTTCATGCATACTCATTTTGTTAGGATGTGACTGTTAGGCATGTGATTGTTTTCGTTGGTGTGTGGAATGGAAAGGGGCTGGGGTCTGGGATAATTCCTCACACTAGCACCTTTTCGTATCGTTTCTGTCTTAGCACGCTTGGTGCAGGTAGGGTATCAGGAGGAGAAAGTTACACTGTAGTCTCTGGCCTGGCCACTGGACTCTATCTCTATCTCTATGCCATAGGGAGTTATGCTGGGAGAGGGCCTACTGTGATGACATGTAGGATTGATTAGTTGCGACCCCAGTTTGCAGGCCCTCACCAATAGGGGCTTACGTAATGGTATGGGTAGGGCATCAGGGGAAGTGTTGGCGGTGTTTGATCCGGACGCTTTAGCTCTATCTCTATTCCATGGTGGGTGCATGTGGGACGACAGTGGTGTTTGATCCATTGGATAGATTCACACACTCGTGTATAGAGGTGTGGTGGCCGCCAATCCTTTCTATAGCACATTGTAAACTTAAAACCTGACCATAATGTGAATGTTACTCATGCATGATGTTTGTTGCATTGTTTGATTTTTTTTACTGAGCTAAGTTGTGAGCTGACCCTTGTGTACACACTATTTTTAGATGTTGATGCAGGTTACACTATGGATGACTATGTGGATGCTCCAGCATATGGAGGTGTTGCTGCTTTAGAAGCAGGGGAGGACGAGCATAACGCTTCATGCGAGTGCCCTTTCTACGTGTACCTTTAGGATATTGAATTCATTTATTTTATTTATTTTCAGTTATATTTACAAATGATGTAAGGATAATTATTTACGTTCTGGTGTTTTGAATAATTGGATATTTTATTTAATTATCAATAGAGAACTCAGTTCATTTAATTTAAGACTTCCATTGTATTTAATTATATTCTGATTATGGTTATGTGTAATGGTTTTTATGAGTGGACACGGTCTTATTGAGATCCTGGTGTGAGCCGTTGGTTCAGTAATGGTTCACTCACACTTCTAGTTCAGCCAAAATTGGGATGTGACACTGATCATGTTGGAATAAAATTTTAGTAGCCATTAATGAACATTAAGGTAGAATTGCTCATTAATGCTTATAATGGTTAACTGATGTAAAGGTATAAATGTATGTCACACCCCGTTCCCGACATATCGGTTCTATGGAATGTAACGGGATTCCTCATCTAGTCAAGGTAATAGAAATCCCCTTCTAGGATCACATATTACGGTACAACCTTCTATCAACCCATTCATACCAATACTCACATAACTATTAAAATAAATAAAAACATTTTAATTAAATATAATATCAAAATCGAAAGCAGAAGTTTTACTAATTAATAAATTTTATGTTGACAATTTTAAAGTTCATAATCTCAAGTTCCACAAGTTCACCAATTTCTCAAATGATTAAAAACATTATTCAAAGTTTGTTCCTAAAATAAAACGTATCCCAAATAAAAATCCCAAAACTAAGAGTAATAGAAATAGTAAGCAAAGCTTAAGCCTACACCCGGTCTCTACATCCACATGTGGGATCATGGATTTCTTCCTTCGGCTCACTATCAGCATCCTCCACACCAGATGGATAGCATTCTGAAGTATCAAGTAATATAACTACAATATCTAAAATATTTGTGCACACAAGGGTAAGCTCAGCCACCGAGCTTAGTAAGAAAACCAAATGTCACACCCCGTTCCCGATGTATCGGTACTAAGGAATGTAACGGGATCTCCACATCCTATTGGGTCATTAGAAATCCCCTTTCAGGATCATTGAATGTGGCACGCCAACCATTAAACCATACCATTAAGCAATTAATAGAGAAATACAGACGAAGAGTATAGCGGAAGTCTTAATTAATCATAATCACAGTAGCTAAAAATACTAATGATAGAATTAAATAAAAAAATCTCATTCCCATTGTACTTTAAATAAGATAAATTAATTAAATCCATCCATAAATAAAATTATTCTCATGGGCAACAAGCCCCCAAATCCAATAAATTAAGTCAAAAGAACTGTTTATCAAATAACCAATGTGTTAATCCAAAAATACAGTCATCACACTCGCACATCGAATCATGGATGTCTTCATCACTAACGTCTGCATATCCATATTCAGCATCAATCATTCTTACATCATCTAAAATAGTTTGTGTACACAAGGGCAAGCTCAACCACCGAGCTTAGCAAGAAAATTAAATGTGCAACACACAAATACATGAATTAACAATTATGGTCTAATAAATAGCTATAAGTGCAAGCTCAAGACAACCCACACACAGAGTCTCCAGCTGCACAGGTCTCCAACAAAATGAATACCGTCTCACTCGGCGTACAGTAACATCCCCTATGTATGGGTCCGTTGTTTTGGTCCGCACTAACCGCAACTCATCCCAAGTCCACCTCGTGGCACTTGAGGATGTGATAGTCCCACTAGTCAACTCGCCCGCCCATCCATACTACATCGAGTATGGGGACCATCGCAGCTCTGTTTATACCACCCTTTATTGAACCCATGCCACTACATAACCCTTTAATGGCTATGGGTACAATTATACGGGTGATTAACGTTCAACTAACCATGTCTACCTTATTAACCATATTACTGGACCATAACGTTGCCAAGCTTTCGACCCCATCTGAGCCCTCACATAGCACATCGTGACTTGGCTAACTTACGGTCAATGCGAAGCAGCGCCGGTAAGAAGTGGTGCAAGGGTCCCATTTTACCCACCTTCCTCTTTAATGACTTAACCAAAACATCATGAATCAATCACAGATCAGTCACTTTCATGGAAAGGTAGCGAGTGTCCCATTCCACTCACCCTCCAATCCCTACAGGCACTACTGATCTCAAACACAAGGATGCATATGCATGAGTAAATAAAATAGTATATTGGATGACATGTTATCACACAAGCATGTTATCAATATCATATAGCATCACAATATCAAGTTCATATGCAAACAAAGGTCTAATGTCCTTACTTGAAATGGTAAACAGAAAATACTATAGAGTACGACTTCGAATAGCTTCCCTATGTTTCTCCCGTACCTTTAATAACATTAAAATAGTAGATATTAATCCCTTTGTGCATTATTTGTCTCTATTTCTAGCTCACCATAACATCCTATCGAGTTATAAACATTTCCAGAGGTCTAGTTGTAACACACCAATTCCGCACACTTCAGAATGGTGTGATAAACACCTAGCAAACCAACGGTTCAACCAGGATCTCGTACAGGTGGTATCCGACTGATCTAAACCTCATACATCCATATTCATAATCAGAGTAAATACACAATAGCGGAAGTCTTATAGTAAAATGAACTAAGAATCTACTGTGATATTAATATTAAAATAACAAATTATTCTGTATCAACTATGACATAAATAAGTATCAAATACATGTCCTTAATAAATACAAATAAAAAAAACTAAAAATCTAATCGAATACACATGAGTTGCACTCGCAAGAGGAGTCATGTGTATCAACTTCATCTTCCACTTCCATCGCCACCACGTGACCATACACTGGAGCATTGACATAATCTTCGACAGTAGTACCTGCATCATCAACTAAAAATATTCGACGTCGAGGGGGTGAGCACACATCATGGATCAGTGAGTAAACAAAACAATGCAACAATACATATGCATGCAGTCAATTCATATCTTTGGTCTGGTTTAAAGTTTGCAATGTGCAATAGAAAGGTTGGGTGGTCAAAGGTTAACGTTTACTGACCCCGCCTCTATACATAGGATGTGGAAGTCCGCCCAAAGGTTAACGTTTATTGTCGTCCCCATCCACCCTACCATAACATTGTACAACAAAGGTTAACGTTTATTGCTGTACAGTGCCATACCAACACGTAAGCCCCTGCTGGCGAGGGCTTGCAAACTGGGCTCGCAACTAACCAATCCTAATGCCAAACAGTGTATCCAAGGCCTCACCCCAGCATCCCTCAGAACGTCCATAGAGATAGAGCTAAGGCCTCCCGGTAGAGTCAAAGACTACACGGATCGAGACCACCTCCCCTGATACTCTACGACGTAATAGTTCTGCTAAAGAAATGGGGATACGACGATGCTAATGCACAAGACTTGAGTTTGAGATAGAGCTAAAGTGCTGAGACACAGCAAAGGTTAACATTTATTGACGTTCCCATCACACCTCCCCTGATACTCGCTCGCATCAAGTACACCAACCACACACATACATTCATAAGCCTATTCCTATCATCATCATTATCATCATGTTATAAACAATAAAGTAAATATGCATGAAAAAATATTAGAAATATTAGATGACATGTTGTATGCACATTACAAACATATTCGCATAGGATCAAGCATAGCATTGGACTCAAGAAAAGAAAAAACAGTTTGTTATTAACCAATTAGTTTAGAGTTCTATTTCCTCACCTTAGCTTGCTAATAGATCCTCTTACAAGCTTTAAGATCACCATTATATTGTTATTATATTGCTAGAAGACCTAACAAAGTCGATAGAATATAATTAGAATTAATTTTGAATTTAAAAACCATGTTTTTAACTGGGGGTCGGAGGTAGGGTCGGAGTAATGATCAACCCTGGGTGTGACCACCCCTATTCTGGACTTCCCGAACACTGGGGGTCGATGCTCAGGGTCTGGTAGGGTCGATTGGTCATCGACCTCCCATGCGACCCCTTGTGGATTTTGGTCAATTTTCTTCCTTAAATCCATTCTTCGTGTTTGGAGTCCTATGGCTTGTTCCTATAATCCATTATACACATGTTCTATGGTCTAGAACCATGATTCAACCACCTATATGGCTTTCATGATTTTCCCCCATGGTTTTCCATGAAAACCTAACAATAGGTTGATGGTTTGGGTTTCTCCGAGATCATACTCTCTGCATTATCTATCATAAGGTCTTTAGCAATTCATGGAATTAGTATCCATACCTGAGAAGAATACTCCTTCTCTGCAACTCTTCTCCTTTTGCTTTCTTCTCTTCTTTACTTCTCTTTTCCTTCTCTTCCTTCTCTTATTTTTCTCTCAATTCAATTAGGGTTGTAAAAGGAGTAAAAGAGGCTTAGGGACGTCCTATTTATAGAGTAGAAACTCCTAAAATAAGTCCCATTGAGATTAGGAAGGAAACCCATCGAAATTAGGAAACTTTCCTAGTTTTCAGATTTACCGAGTACCGGGGGTCGATAGGGGGGTCGGAGATCCTGTCGACCCCTGGTGTAAGACCCGCATGCCACAAACCCGGTCTAACCTTACATTTCGTGTCGTGACCCGTCTACATATCATGGTCGAGCCAAGTGGACCAATTATGTGAAGAAAAACCAAGACCAATATGAAAATTTACTCAAAAACAGTCAAAATGAGGGTAGGGTCGCAAGTTTTAACAGGCAGGTCTGACCCCCCCATCGACCCCCCATCGACCCGTGACCAGGGGTCACAGGGGGTCTATGAATTGTCCGACCCCCCCATCGACCCCCGATAATCGGGAAAAACAGCACGAACCAAAAATTAGGAAACCTTCCTAATTTCAATTGGAACCTTTCCTAAACTCAATGGGACTTATTTTGGGAGGTTTTACTCTATAAATAGAACGTCCCTAAGCCTCTTTCACTCCTTTTACAACCCTAATTGGATTGAGAGAAAGAGAAGAGAAGGAAGAGAAGGAGAAGAGAAAGAGAATTGAAGAAGAAGACCAAGGAAGAGGAAATTCAGAGGAAACTCTGAATCTCAGCAAACCTAAGGTATGAATACATTCCCCATGATTTATTTAAGACCTTAGAATGGTTTATGAGGAGGGTATGACTTAGAAGAAACCCAAATCACCCGTCCATGGTTAGGTTTCAATGGAAACCATGGAGGAGATCATTGAAACCATGTAGGTGAATAAAGAATAGTTCTAAACCATAGAGCATGTGTGGAATGGATTGTAGAAGCAAGCGATAGGACCCCAAACATGAATGAATGGATGAAATTTGATATTTTTGACTCAAAACATGGGGGGTCGCACCTAGGGTCGATGGAACATCCGACCCTAGCATCCACCCCCTTCATTCGGGATGTTCAGGAATGGAGGGGTATCACCTAGGGTCGATGGAACCTCTAACCCTAGGCATCAACCCCCAGTTAACAGCAAGCTGTAAAAAATTAGAATAAATTCTAATTAAATTCTATCGACATAGTTAGGTCTTTTAGTAATATAATATTGATATAAAAGTGATTATTAAGGCTTGAAAGAGGATCTACAAACAAGCAAAGGTGAGGGAACAAGACCTAAACTAATTGGTAAATAATAAATTGTTTTTATTTCTTGAGTCCAATACCATGATTGATTCTATGCGTGTATGCTTGTAATGTGCATTTAACATGTCATCCAATATTCCTGCTATTACTGTTCATGCATATTTAATTCTGTTTATTTATAACATGATGATGATGATGATGATAGGAATAGACATGTGAATCTTTGTGTTTAACTGGTGTACATGGTGCGAGTAGAGATGGTATCAACTGGTACTTCGATGCCGTTCTCATCGGGGTATATTGTGCCATGGTCTATTCAAGTCATGTCCACTAAGGAAGTGTTAGTGTGCTTGATGCGAGTGGAGCATCATGGGGAGGACGTGGCATTGTGGTTCAGCCTGGTCACCAGACTCTAGCTCTTTCTCTACTCAAGTCTTGTCCACTAACATCGTCGTATCGCCATTACCTTAGCAGAACTAATATGTCGTAGGGCATCAGGGGGGGGACGTGGCATTGTGGTTCAGCCTGGTCACCAGACCCTAGCTCTATCTCTATGGATGTATTGAGCGATGCTGGGGTGAGACCTTGGATACACTGTTTGACATTAGGATTGGTTAGTTGCGAGCCCAGTTTGCAACCCTAGCCAGTAGGGGTTTATTTTTTGGTATGGTATAAACCGGTACAGCCATGCCATTTTCATGGGGTGTATATTGTGCCATTTTGGGTGCTGTAGGCGACGATGAGAGGTTCATCGGGCGTATCCACACTCTCGTGCATAGAGACGCGGCGGCCACCTATCCTTTCTATAGCACATTGCAAACTTATTATCGGACCACAGATATGAATTGAATGCATGCATATATTTGTTGCATTATTTTGTTTATTCACTAAGCTCAAGTTGGAAAGCTGACCCTCGGGTGTAAAATTCTTTTAGTTTCTAATGTTGCAGGTATTATGATTGAAAATTTTGTCAACACGCCAACATATGAACATGTGGCGACCATGGTGAGCAAGTTGTGGAGGATGAAGATAGTTCGTTAAGCGAGCGTTTCAACGGTGGATACGTTTAGTGTTTTGTTTTCGTATTTGGATATTGTAATGTGTATTAAGTTATGTTTTGGTTACTTGGAAATAAATGGAATATTAATTCTTCAGTTCATTATCTGTAAGACTTTCGCTATTTACTTTATTTCCTCTGATTAATGTGGAATATGTTTTGGTTTATCATACGTGGGATAGCCTATTCGAGATCCTGGTTGAACCGTTGGTTTATTAATGGTTCATCACACCATTCTGAATAGTGCAGAATTGGGGTGTGACAACTTGGTATCAGAGCTCTCGTAGGCCTTACCCATTAAACCTGAATACTACTACAGGAGTCCATGAACTGAGTTAGGATAAATTAAAAGCTTTAATACAAACACACCATAAGCACCTGTGTTGGTTGAGACAAAACTTAACAGGACAATTTTGTACATATAAAAGGTGGAACCATATATATACACTCAAACAGAAAGAGAAGACCAAAATTTATCCTGATAAACAAATAATATAGGGTATCATCTATAAGTCGGGCTGTTATCTAGGAATACAAAGGATATAGTACAGTAAGAAGAAGGAAGCATCTGTAAAGAAGAAAAATTGAATACCGAGTTGGTACTCACAAGATGTGAAACTCGATGTATGACAAAGGAAGGAGAAAATGGCTAGTAATGCCTAATTCCATACAATCGTAAAGGGAAAGGTCTCGGGCTAAATCCAAACAGAGATAAGAGAATATTGGCCACACATTAAAAATAAGAGTAACTATACATTAAGAAGAGGTTGCAACTTGACCCCACCACTATCAGGGCCGAGAATGGGTAATGAAAACTCATCTGAGCAGATGCTAGATAATGATAATCAGATTAGAGTGAATCAAAGGAGGTGAACAACCAGACCACTCCAGCTAACCACCTGGACTATTAAGTACCTTGGTTATGGTTGTCATAAACTTTACCCAATAAAATACAAGAGCAACAACAGATGAGACCGACTATGCAAGTTGCTATGTAAATCACTACCCAAGTCGCTGATGCTACATCAACACCTCCGGGTCAAACCAAGTACGGTACCAATTGGTAGCATCACGGTACTCAAACACCTGTTAGCTATAACACAGTGCCTACCACACAGCAAGTCCTAGTAATGCACACCCTAGTGTAGAAATTTGGTGCACAACAAGCAGTGTATCAAGGTGGTTAACCTTATCAGCCACCGATGTATGGGATAGTTGCATCATGACAGAATGATCCGACAAGGATTGAAGAATGTCTTCTGAAGATGATACCTCAGACATTTTCAACAAAGGATCAAATCTATTTTGGCCATATATCTAGATAGGTTTATATAGGATGTGGTGCATTATTGATTTACTCTTATGATTATAGAGGATGCACATACCAGATTTTAATTTCTCGTGCCTTGACAGGATACCTTCTTGATTTAACCTATCAATTGGAGTTATAGATATTGTTTCTTTAGTATTAGTCCTGATTATACCAAATTGAGTCACTCTCAGGATCGACAACATGAATAGAGATATGAACTGAATGAATAATTAAATGTTTAATCGTGTTGAGCGTACATCTTCTGATTTATACCTGATTTACTAATGTATGAAATATTCTTCAGATTCATTCCTGTAATGCCTTGACCAATGGCATTATATATTTGATAAAATTTTAATCTTGAGGTTAAGAATAAAAAAAAAACCTCTATTTCCTTGTATTTTGACCACCGTGCAATTAACGACCTTTGGATGTCGGTTGGATTACCACGGATTTACTCTTGATCCTTTAAACTTAAGTTCATTAGATAAAGAAAGTGTTCATCATTATACTAAATTGAAAGAAGGAAACGAATTGTTTTGGATAAACATTCTGATTCTTACATTTCTCGACATCCATTGATAAGATGTTTAGTGATAATGGAATTATTGGAAGAAAGATGATTGGATTTAGATTAAGTGCTATAGCCAATGAACCTCAGATGAATTAATGGAGAATATATTTTGAGATTGCTAAATGGATGGATATAAGTCAGGTCTATAAAAGAGTGCATGAGCAAAAAGTGAGAATTATCAAGGGTAGCCGGTAAAGAAATAGATAGCATTCTAGTAGAGTTAAAGATGGTTATATCAGTATAAATTTTGACAAACCAGAAGACTTGTAAAATCATATCTAAGAGTGGATACAAGGATGAAATCGAAAAAGCATGGCATTAATAGTACTCGGTTTAATACAATGATAATTGAGTTATGCCCAATGTTGAGTGATATGATTAAGAAAAGACCAAAAGAGTTTGGCTGAAATAATGAAATTATAAGCTTATACCCTAATGCTTATAAATAGATTTGGGATAGGAGATTTTAATGATAGTCATTGAAAAATCATAAGAGATGAAGAAACTAGATAAGCTCTTAAGACCTTTACACCAGATTTTGCTAGTTCAAGCCCTTTTGGACTAGATGTTGTATGCGATGAGTGTTATGAATAATGTCCAAATCATATGGATGGACAGAATTTGGATGCAACCTGAGTCGACTTGAGATGGTAGACCTTGACGTCATCTTGGGAATAGACTGGTTGTCTCAATACTCTTCAAAGTTATTGTGTGCATAAAAGATATTATCATTCAAGAATAAAGACGGCATATAATTTAGTATTATTGGAAGTATGTTGCCTAGGAAGTGAAAGCTGATCCTCTCTATGCTAAGGGCAAAGAGATGCTTTGAAGAGAAATGAGTTGGAGATATGGTATCTGTGGCATACGTTACCAAAGAAGCACCACAGATGGAAGATACTGATGTGATGCATAAATTTTCTGATTTGTTTCCAGGATACTTACTTGGGTTACCATCTGATCATGCGACCGAGTTCGCCATCGACTTGTTACCAAGGACGATACTTGTGTCAAAGGCACCTATAGCATAGCTTCTATGGAGTTGAAGGAACTGAGACTCAACTACAAGTATTAGACAAGGGTTCTAATCAGCTAAGTATTGCATCACGGAGAGGGCCAACGCAACTCTTGAAGAAGACGGACTGTAGTATCCGATTATGTATAGACTATCGGGAACTAAACAAGCTCAAGATCAAGAATCGATATCTACTACCTCAGATCGATGACCTGTTTAAACAGTTGCAAAGAGCAAAGGGAACTTCTAAGATTGATCTTCGGTCAAGGTATCAACAGCTGAAGAATTTGGACAGCGATATCTCGAAGATACCTTTAGAATCGAGATTGGACATTATGAGATCTCGTTTATGACTTTTGGATTAACCAATGCCCTTACATCTTTTATGGAATGGATGAACTGGGTGTTTCATAACATGTTGGACATGTCGGTCATAGCTTTCATAAATGATATTTTGGTTTATTCCAAGAATGAAGCAACTCATACAACGGAGCTTAGAATCGCTTCACAACAGTTGAGAAGTGAAAAGGATTATGCCAAGTCCAAGAAATATCAGACCCTATTAAACAAAGTGATCTTCTTAGATCACGTACCATCATAAAAAGGGATTAAAGTGGACCCTATTAAGATAGAGGTAATCATATGGTGAGAAACACTTAAAGGGTATTACGAAGATCAGAAGTTTCTTGGGTTTAGCTAGTTATTACTGACGATTTTGGAGGACCACTCTAAGATCGCATAACCTCTTACCAAGCTAACCAGGAAGGGAGAGGAGTTAAATTTGACTAACAAGGGTGAAGAATATTTCCAAATTCTAAAGTAAGATTGATATCAGCTCCCATCTTGATCGTTTCGGCACCAGGGAAACCTCTTACCCTATCCATCGAAGCTTTCGGATTGGATCTAGGATGCGGGTTGATGTAAGGTAAATAAGCGATTTCATATGCTTTAAGAAAACTGAAAGAACATGAGAAGAGTTACCCTCATGATTGGAGTAAATAATTGTGATTCATGCAATCAAGACTTGGAAACATTATTTAATCGGAGAAGAATTTTATATTAGATTGGATTACAAGTGTTTTATTTATCTCTTCATTAGAAAGAGTTGAACATGAGGATAAAGAGATGGTTAGGAATACTTGAAAGATTAAGACTGTGATATTCAATGTCACCCGAGCAAGGCTAATGTAGTAGCTAAGGCCTTAAGCAAAAAATAAATTATGAAGTCCGAAGAAGGACCCAGTATAAATGCTGCCTTATGTTCCGCAGCAACAGATTCAGATTTGGAAGAAGAGTAACATATAATAGAAACTCGTGATGATCCAATTGAGCGAGAACTTAGGGATGAATAAAAAGTAGTAATTTTGTTAGATCAATATATAAGAATAATGTCAGAAGATTTAGAGAAAGAAAAACCTAACCCTGAATTACTTTGGATGCGGAGATGGTACTCAGATACAGAGGTAGATTCTGAATACATGAAGATACAGACTCGGATATTATGAAGAGGATAATGATAAGAGTCCATTGTACCTAATATTCAGTACATCCTGGAGTACTAATATGTATCATGACCTGAAGAGATGGTACTGGTAAAGAGGATGATAACAAATGTGGCTTAGATGCATGTTTTAGTAATTGAATTATCAGTAAGTAAATACTGAAAGACAAAGACCAACATGACTACAACAATAACTATCAAAGCCAGTCTGAAAGTGAAACTACATTACAATGAACTATGTCACTGATTTGCCACTGACTCCTAGATCGATTGACGCAGTATGGACGATTGTTGATCACCTTATGAAGATAGCTCATTCCATTGCTACACGACCTCGGTATGCTTTGGAGCGGCTAAATAAGCTATATGTGGATAATATTTCCAGATTGAATGGTATGCATGAGAGCTTAGTGTCGGTCAGAAGCTTATGCCTTATCTCAAAGTTTTGGGAGGATCTATAGGAAATAATGGGAACAAAGTTGAAGTTTAGTATCGCATTTTACCTTAAACCGATGGACAGTCGGAGAGGACTATACAAGTCCTAAGAGATATGCTCCGAGCTTGTAAAATAGATTTCAAGGAACTTGAGTTGAGAAGATTAATCGTGAATTGAAGTTGCTACCAAGCTACTATGTAAATGTCACCTATAAAGCATGGTAAGGTTGAAATGTCAAATTCCTTTGTTTTGGAATGGAGTTGGTGAATGAAGAATTTGAGACCTATGTCTATGGAAGAAAACTATCGAGTGGCAGACAAGATCAAAGAAAAGGGCTAAGACAGCTCAAGTTGTCAGAAGAGACACCAAGACCTTGAGTTCGCCATAAAGGACAAAGTGTTCTTGAAGAAATCAGTTTGCGTAGTTTGAAATGATTAAACAAGAAGGGAAAGTTATATTATATATATGTGTCGGATCCTATAAACTTTGGAGAGATATAGAAAAGTTACACATCAATTAGCATTACCGCTATCCATGTCTAGTGTGCATGATGTATTTCGTGTGTCTCTATTGAATAAGTACATTGGAGATCTATATCAAAGGTATTGACCACGGAATCATTGGATTAGATAGAATGTTTAACTATTGAAGTGGTACCAGCCTAGTTCACTAGTGGGAAGGTACAATGTTTCCACAGTCGGGATAGTTATTATATGAAGATAATCTGGCGAAGACAAGACGTGGAGAAGATGGCATGGAAAGAAGAAGATGCAATGCGAAAATAGAATTCCCACCTAAATTCAAATTTTGAGGACAAATTTTATTTTAAGGATGGGGGAGTTGTAAGATCCCTACGTTCAAATTTTGAGGACGAAATTTCTTTTAAGGGTGGTGGAGTTGTAAGACCTGCACACCACGAACCCGGTCTAACCTTACATTTTGTGTCGTGACCCGTCTACAGATCATGGGCGAGCCAAGTGGACCAAGTGTGTGAAGAAAAACCAAGATCCAATATGAAAATTTACTCAAAAACAGTCAAAATGAGGGTAGGGTCATAGGTTTTAACAGGCAGGTCTGACCCCCCCCCATCGACTCCCCCCATCGACCCGTGACCAGGGGTCACAGGGGGTATATGAATTGTCCGACCCCCCCAATGACCCCCCCATCGACCCCCGGTAATCAAGAAAAACAGCACGAACCAAAAATTAGGAAACCTTCCTAATTTCAATTGGATCCTTTCCTAAACTCATTGGGACTTATTTTGGGAGATTTTACTCTATAAATAGGACGTCCCTAAGCCTCTTTCACTCCTTTTACAACCCTAATTGGATTGAGAGAAAGAGAAGAGAAGGAAGAGAAGGAGAAGAGAAAGAGAATTGAAGAAGAAGACCAAAGAGGAGGAAATTCAGAGGAAACTCTGAATCTCAGCAAACCTAAGGTATGAATACATTCCCCATGATTTATTTAAGACCTTAGAATGGTTTATGAAGAGGGTATGACTTAGAAGAAACCCGAATCACCCATCCATGGTTAGGTTTCAATGGAAACCATGGAGGAGATCATTGAAACCATGTAGGTGAATAAAGAATAGTTCTAAACCATAGAACATGTGTGGAATGGATTGTAGAAGCAAGCCATAGGACCCCAAACATGAATGAATGGACGAAATTTGATATTTTTTACTCAAACCATGGGGGGTCGCACCAAGGGTCGATGGAACATCCGACCCTTGCATCGACCCCCAGCATTCGAGAAGTTCAGGAATGGTGGGGTAGCACCTAGGGTCGATGGAACCTCCGACCATAGGCATCGACCCCCAGTTAACAGCAAGCTGTAAAAAATTAGAATAAATTCTAGTTAATTTCTATCAACTTTGTTAGGTTTTCTAGCAATATAATATTGATATAAAAGTGATTCTTAAGGCTTGAAAGAGGATCTACAAACAAGCAAAGGTGAGGAAACAAAACCTAAACTAATTGGTTATTAATAAACTATTATTATATCTTGAGTCCAATACCATGATTGATTCTATGCGTGTATGCTTGTAATGTGCATTTAACATGTCATCCAATATTCCTGCTATTACTGTTCATGCATATTTAATTCTGTTTATTTATAACATGATGATGATGATGATGATAGGAATAGGCATGTGAATGTTTGTGTTTGACTGGTGTACATGGTGCGAGTAGAGATGGTATCAACCGGTACTTCGATGCCGTTCTCATCAGGGTATATTGTCCCATGGTCTATTCAAGTCATGTCCACTAAGCAAGTGTTAGTGTGCTTGATGCGAGTGGAGCATCAGGGGGAAGACATGGCATTGTGGTTCAGCCTGGTCACCAGACTCTAGCTCTATCTCTACTCAAGTTTTGTCCACTAACATCGTCGTATCGCCACTACCTTAGCGAAACTAATATGTCGTAGGGCATCAGGGGGGGACGTGGCATTGTGGTTCAACCTAGTCACCAAACCCTAGCTCTATCTCTATGGATGTATTGAGGGATGCTGGGGTGAGGCCTTGGATACACTGTTTGACATTAGGATTGGTTAGTTGCGAGTCCAGTTTACAACCTTAGCCAGCAGGGGTTTATTTGTTGGTATGGTATCAACCGGTACAGCCATGCCATTTTCATGGGGTGTATATTGTGCCATTCTGGGTGCTGTGGGCGACGGTGAGAGGTTCATCGGGCGTATCCACACTCTCGTGCATAGAGGTGCGGAGGCCACCTATCCTTTCTATAACACATTGCAAACTTATTTACCAGACCACAGATATGAATTGAATGCATGCATATGTTTGTTGCATTGTTTTGATTACTCACTGAGCTCAAGTTGGAGAGCTGACCCTAGCGCGTGAAATTATTTTAGTTTCTGATGTTGTAGGTATTATGATTGAAAATTTTGTCAACACGCAAACATATGAACATGTGGCGGCCATGGTAAGCAAGCTGTGGAGGACGAAGACGGTTCGTTAAACGAGCATTTCAATAGTGGATACATTTAGTATTTAGTTTTCATATTTTGATATTGTAATATGTATTAAGTTATGTTTTGGTTACTTGGAAATAAATGGAATATTAATTATTTATCATGATTAGACCTCAGTTCATTATCTGTAAGACTTCCGCTATTTACTTTATTACCTCTGATTAATGTGGAATTGTTTTGGTTTATCATACGTGGGATAGCCTATTCGAGATCCTAGTTGAACAGTTGGTTTATTGACGGTTCATCACACCATTCTGAATACTGCGGAATTGGGGTGTGACACCTGGTTCCTGAAGTGTCCGACCCCCCATATAAAACTAGGGGTCTGACTTCTGTCTTCGCGGGGTCCGACCCTCCCTTGCTGGGTATGCGACCCTCCCCTTAATTTAAGTGTTTTTGGGTCATTTTAATACCTGGGATCGTGATCTCCTTCACACACTTGGTCCATTTGGCTCATCCATGATGGGTAAACCTGGTTTAAGGTGGTAAGACCGGGTTAGTTTGATATGGGTCTTACATCTCCCCCCTACTTATAAAAATTTCGTCCCTGAAATTGTTCATACCTTCTAATTCGAATAAGTGAGGGTATTGCTTTCGCATAGCATTCTCTTCCTCCCATGTAATTTCTTCGATGTCTCTACTTCTCTAAGTGACCTTGACATAATAGATATCTCGATTGCGTAGTCATTGAATCTTTCGGCTGGTGATTTCAGTTGGTGTTACTTCAAAAGTCAAATCTTCAGTTAAATCAGGTAGATCTACTGTCAAAACGTGCGTTGGATCTTTGACATACTTCTTCAATAAGAAAATATGAAATACGTCATGCACACTTGACATAGATGGTGGTAGTGCTAACTGGTAAGCCACATTCCCACGCTTAGCTAGAATCTCATATGTCCCGACATAGCTTGGACTTAGTTTCTCTTTCTGTCCGAACCGTTTCAATCCTCGCATAGGTGATACCTTCAAGAATACTTTATCACCCACGACGAACTCAAGATCTCTGCATCGAGTATCTGCATATTGCTTCTGACGATTCAGGGCTGTTCTCACTCGTTCCTTGATGATGTCGACCACTCGACAATTCTCTTCAACAAATTCTGGTCCAACGAGACTATGTTCCCCAACTTCATTCCAAAATAAAGGAGTTCGACACTTTCTGCCATACAGTGCTTCATAGGGTGACATCTGTATAGTAGCCTGATAGCTATTGTTATAGGCGAACTCGATCAGTGGTAGCTTTTCATCCCATGATCCTTTAAAGTCAATCACACATGCTCGTAGCATATCTTCTAGAATCTGAATTGTACGCTCTGACTGTCCATCTGTCTGTGGATGGAATGCAGTACTAAATTTCAATGTTGTACCCATAGCCTTTTGTAATCCTTCCCAAAACATGGAAGTAAATCGTGGATCTCTATCGGACACAATGCTCTCTGGTACACCGTGTAATCGAACAATATTATCCACATACAGCTTTGCTAACCTTTCTAGTGTATACTGAGGTCGTATCGATATAAAGAGAGCTGTTTTGGTCAGACGGTCTATAATCACCCAAACTACGTCAACTACTCGAGGAGTCAATGGTAACCCTATGACGAAGTCCATGGTGATGCAGTCCCATTTCCATGTTGGTTCCGATAACGGCTATAACAGTCTTGCGGGTCTTTTGTCGTTCAGCCTTTACTTTCTGACAATTTAGGCATTGAGACACAAACTTAGCTACATCTGCTTTCATTCCTCTCCACCAATATAGTTTCTTTAGGTCATGATACATTTTTGTACTTCCAGGATGTATCGAATAGATGGTGGTATGGGCTTCTTTCATTAGTCGGTGTCTAATGTCCACACTTTCTGTTTCAGGTACACATATTCTTCCCTTGTACTTCAATACCTTTTCTTCGTCCAAGGTGAACTCAGGGTTAGTTCTACCTTTTTCGATGTCTTCTTGTACCGTTCTCAGGTAAGGGTCTGCCTTGATAGTTGTCTTCACTTCATCAATTATATCTGGTATAATCTTCAATGCAGCGAATATATTGGAAAACCGATTAATGAACCCTTGGTTGGCTGATCCATCCGTTGTATCTATCACATACTACTCATTGTCGTGATTGAATACCATTCCGGTAGTACACATTGTTGCGGTTGTGCTAATCTCTGCCTGGGATTTTATCACTGCCTTTCTGCTCAACGCATCCGCTACTACATTAGCATTCCCCGGATGATACTGGATATCACAATCACAGTCTTTCAGTAGTTCCAACCATCTTCTTTGTCTCATATTCAACTTCTTTTGATTAAATAAATAAGTAAGACTTTTATGGTCTGATTTAATCTGGAACTTCTCTCCGTATAGGTAATGTCTCCATATCTTGACAGCATGTACTACTCCCGCCAACTCCAAATCATGAGTGAGATAATTTTTCTCATGTGTCTTTAACTATCTTTAGGCATAAGCAACTACTTGTTCTCCTTGCATAAGAACACATCCTAATCCCAATCCTGACATAGGTAAATGACTGTCTAGGAATAGGAATAGTCAAAATCAGAGCGGATATCAATCTGGTCTTCAGGGTTTGGAAGCTCTTCTCGCATTTATCTGTCCACATAAACTTTTCACCTTTCTTAGTCAGACTTATGAGAGGTACGGAAATCCAGGAATAGTCTTCCATAAATCTCCGATAATAACAAGCGAGACCCAGAAAACATCTAATTTCTGCAATGCTCTTTGGTGCTTCCCACTTTACAATAGCTTCAATTTTGCTGGAATCCACTTTGATTCCTTCAGCAGGCCTAGGAAGGCGACTTCACTTAGCCAAAACTCACATTTGGTAAATTTGGCATATAGCTTCTCTTTCCTTAAACGCTGTGGAGCGGCGTTTAGATTCTTAATATGAGTTTCCTTGTCCTTGGAATATACCAATATATCATCAATAAATATGATAACCGACGTATCCAACATATCATGAAAAACCCGGTTCATAAGTTCCATGAAAGTTGCTAGTGCGTTTGTTAATCCAAAAGACATGACCAAGAATTCATAATGTCCATATCTGGTACTGAAAGCTGTCTTAGGAATATCACCATCTTTAATCTACAACTGATGGTAGCCTGACCGAAGATCGATCTTAGAAAATACATTTGCTCCTTGCAACTGATCGAACAAGTCATCGATCCGAGGTAGTGGATATCGATTCTTGATTGTCAGTTTGTTCAACTCCTAATAATCGATACATAATCGAACGCTACCGTCCTTCTTCTTTACGAACAATACTGGCGATCCCCATGGTGTTATACTAGGTCGAATATAACCCTTGTCTAGTAGTTCTTGTAGTTGTACTTTCAATTCCTTCAATTCAGTAGGAGCCATTCGGTAGGGTGCTTTTGATACTGGTGCGGCTCCAGGTTTAAGATCTATCACAAACACTGTGGCTCGGTCGGGTAGTAATCCTGGTAGTTCCTCAGGAAATACATCGAGGTAATCACGCACGACATCAATATCTTCCATCCGTGGTGCTTCTTTGGTAAGGTCGACCATTGATACTAGATATCCGACTGCTCCCTTCTCAAGGCACTTCTTCGCCTTTAGTGCTGATAGTATGAGCTTGCGTTTATGGAAAAATTTGGTACCCGCAAAAGTGAGTTCTGCTCCTTCTTTGTCTCTAAATGTTAGCTTCTTTTCGGTGCATAATAGGTTTGTCGAATGCCGAGCTAACTAGTCCATTCCCAAGATGCCGTCAAAGTCTGCCATCCCAAGTTGGATCAAGGTTGCATCTAAAGTTTTCTCGCTAATGAGAACTGGACATGGCCCATAACCTTTCTCGAACTCCACTTCTAACCCCATCGGTGACCATACAAGTATTTTGTAGTCCAATGTTTTGATGGGTAAATTCAGCTTCTTTCCAAATGACACATATATAAAGGAATGAGTAGCTCATGAATCAAAGAGTACTCTGGAGGGTATGCCATTTATAAGTACGATACCTATGATTTATTTTACTTAGTCTACATGCTCATACAATGTAATACAACTTAAAAGGTTTCAGTCATACCTGTGACCACATCGGGTGATGCGGCAGCATCCTCAGATGTAACAGCATATACTCTTCCTTGATGTAACTGCTTCTTGGGCTTAGGACACTCCCTTGCCATATGTCCCACTTGGTTGTAGTTATAACATTTCGGACCTTCAAAATTTGGCTTTGGCTGCTGTAGAATTACTGGGGTAGTCTTGGGTGCAGTAACAAAGCCTTGAGCACGGAAGGGTTTAAATGTCCTGTTATTCCCACCGTTATAAGAATTTCCGGCTGGCCTTTTCATGCCTCTATTCTGTGTAAAATAGCTTTCCTTCTGGCTCGATTCAATAACTTGAGCAATTTGCACAGCTTCATTATATACCTTCTTCTCCAACCCTACAACATGCTCTCTGATGCTCCCTCTAAGTCCCGTGACAAACCTACGGGTCTTAGTGTCTTCTTCTTGCATACTGAGTGGTGCAAAGAAAAACAGCTCCTCATAACGCTGTTGATATGCATCCACGGATATCTGGCCCTAATATAAACTCAGGAACTCCTTCTCCATAGAATCTTTGAAGGTTCGGGGAAAATACTTCTCAAAGAAAGCTTCTTTATAAATAGCCCAAGTCAATAGGGCATGCTTGGTTAATAGATAGGCCCTGGTCGATTTCCACCAATGATGTGCATCGCCTTTTAGCATGAAGGTGGCACATAATACCTTTTCTTCTTCTGTAATAGTCAACATAAGAAAATTTCTCTCCATCTTGTCGATCCAATGTGCTGGCCATAAAGGATCAGACGGTTTACCGTTAAATTCCTTGGGCTTCATCTTCAAGAATCTCAACCAGTCGAGAGTGATCCAACTGATTTTGGAGGTGTGCCCCAAACATAGGTTGTGGATACTGGTAATTAACCTGAGGTGCTTCCGGACCTAGTACTGGAATCTGTGCAGCTGGTGGTTGAGGTGTTTGAGGTGCTGGGTGGTTACCCATCGGTGCTGCACTGGTTTGTCCAATCCGCATTGGTGTAGCATGGGCTACCTGGAACATAATCCCCATTGCTGCTTGCATTTGAGCCTGTGTGTATTGCATTTGTTGCAGCTGTTGCGATAAGTTCATAACCAAGGTTGCTAGCTCCGGTGGTGGAGGTGGCAAGTTTATAGGATTTGCCTGAACCAGATTTACTGGTGGTGCAAACTGTGGATTTCTCTGTGCCTATATATTTTCCTGACTAGTTTTCTCTACAGGTGGTAGTGGTGGAACTGCGTTTCGGCTTTGCCTGGTGTAAGCACCCCATTTTTGCCACCCCCGGCATAAATGAACCAATATGGCAGGTTTCTGACCTTTAACCTAAAGATTTGTGATTTTTCACTAATCCCCACAGTAGGGTCATGGGCTATTATTTGCATAGATGCATAGGTCATAGAATTATCTTCAAATCGAGACCAGAATTGCTCAATTCCGATATCAAATGAGGAAGATATGACCATTTTAGTCGGATGATACATATAAGGGAGGTTTCTGAAATTATTTTAAATAATCCCAGGGGCCTTCATGCAAATTATCCTAAGTCGGATCGTTTGAATTTCAAATCATCATATCTTGATCATCCGACATCGGATTCAGATGATTCCAAGACCATTATTCTGCATTCATGATGTTCTACAAAGTGGACGTAAAAAATCCCGGGTAGAAGTCACTAGTGGGTCCCATGCAAGCTTGCATACAAAATTATCGTCAGAACTTCAAAGCTGCATATCTTTCCCGTTCTACATCGGATTCAGGTGATTCCAGTCTCATTATGTTCCATTTTTAGTGCTCTACAAAGTGGACGTAAAATATTTCCGGTAAAAGCCTCCGAAGGTTCTCATGCAGAATGGTCAGCCAAATTATCGATAATTGGTCCGCTTAAACTTCAAAAATTCATAAGTTGACCATTTTACTTCCAAATGAGGTGATTCAAGTTCCTATATTCCTCATTTTTAATGTTCTACAAAATGAACGCAAAAAATTTGGAATAGAGGCCATCGGAAAATTCCATGCGGGATGACAGCGGAAATGACCCGTGAAATGACAAGGAGAGAAAACCCAGTTAATTCCAATCAGTCCAATCAACTCAGCTCAACCCAAGCTAGTCTTGACCCAACCCAGTCAATCCTTGTCAATTCAGACCGATTCATGTTGGTGCTTATGCATGTATTTCTTTTGTATATTATTTATATGTTTATATAATATATAATATATTATAGTATATCGTACAATATATACATATGTCTTATATGTATATTATATTATATATATTAATATATTAATATATTATATATTTATATGTTTTATATAAAAAGGAAGTAGGATCTGAATAAAATCTAAAAGGGAAGGAGAGAGAGAGAGAGAGAGAGAGAGCGGTGAGAATTCGAGAGAAAAAAAAAAAGAAAAATGGGGAGAAAACCGAAAGAAGGGAGAGAGTGAGAAAGGGAGAGAGAGCGGTGAGTGGAGAATAAAAAAAGCAAAAAAAAAAAGAAGAGGATGGGAGAAACGAGAAGATAGAGAGAGAGGGAGTGGGAGAATAAAAGAAAGAACAAAAAAACAGAAAAAAAGAGGAAGAGGATGGGAGAAACGAGAAGATAGAGAGAGGTGGAGTGGAGAAGAAAAAAAAACAAAAAAAAAATCAGGAAAGAGGAGAAGAAGAGAAAGAAGAAGAAGAAGAAGAGAAGTGGAGAGCCATATTTGCTGCTAGGGTCGCCGATTTGCAGACCGAGGTAAGTTCCACCGACCCTCTTGTGTTTGTTTCATTATTATTTTTTATCTTCTCTGCTGCTATATACCTAATCCACGATCCTAAGTCCTACTGCTCATTACCTTCAGCTATGTAGCCATCAACCATGCACCTCCACCTTGCAGTCCCAATCAAACCCAATACACTTCACTGCTGCAACTATCACATCTCCATCCCATATCACTTGCATCATTGATCTCTTCCCTATATGATCAGAACCACCCGATCAACATCATTAATTAAGTCTGAATAGAAACCTTAATAATTTGATAATCTTGATGTTTGATCCGAACAATTAAACCACGATAATTTTGATTATTAAATTTGAATCATTGGCTTGTTTATGTAATATTGACTGAATTTGAACCATTGATTTTGATCATGTTATGATAATAGAAATGAGCCGTTCGATGACTTGGATCATGTGATGTTATGGTCATTGGATGAATTTTGAATGTGATTAAATCATGGCCATCGATTTTGAATTTTGTGATATAGCCTTTGATCTTGAATTTCATGAGAATAAAAATATGGCCATTTGATTTAGAATTTCGATATGAAGTTAATATGGCCCTTTGATTTGGATTTTTTGATGAGTTGAAAATCGAGCAATCAACCATGAATTTTGATCATGTGATGATATGAAAATAAGGACCATAGGATGATTGATTTTTTATTCTGATCATGTGATGATATGGGCCATTGGATGTTTATTTTGAATCTAAACCATTAGATGGTCATTTATGAGTTGATTAGATAAATTTGGACCGTTGGATGGTCTTCAAGACTGATATAAATGTATCTTAACGGTTAGATTATCATTTTTGATGATCTAAACCATTGGATTGTCTTCAAGAGTGATTTAAATGAACCTTGATGGTTAAATGAACCTTGACTATTATTGTAAGTGATTTGAACCGTTGGATGATCATCATGAGTTGATTAGATGAATCTGAGCCATTGATTTTGGTTGGTTTGATGAATTCTAAGTCGTTGATCATGATTATCACGTTTTGAAGAGATCCGACCATTAGATTGAGGATTTGAGCCAATATTTATGATTTTTATATTGCTATATTTGGATGCTTATATGCACACACTGCCACAATTAGAATAATCATACTGCCATGATTGGAATGATCATACTCACATGCTATATTAAATGCTCATTGTCACAATTAGGGTAGAAAATCCTAAAATAGAAAGAAAGTAATAATTAGGGTAGAAAACCCTAAAATAGAATAAAATAATAATTAGGGTAGAAATCCCTAAAAAATGGAAATAAAATAATAATTAGGGTAGAAAACCCTAAAATGGAAAGAAAATAACAATGAGGGTAGAAAATCCTAAAAAATGGAAATAAAATAACAATTAGGGTAGAAAACCCTAAAATGGAAAGAAAGTAACAATTATGGTAGAAAACCCTAAAATGAAAAGAAAATAACAATTAAGGTAGAAAATCTTAAAATGGAAAGAAAATAGCAATTAGGGTAGAAACTCTAAAATGGAAAGAATTGAACAATTAGGGTAGTGAAACCCTAAAAATGGAAAGAATAATTAGGGCAAAATAAACCCTAGAATAAAATAATAATTAGGGTAGAAAACCCTAAAAAATGGAAATAAAATAACAATTAGGGTAGAAAACCCTAAAATGGAAAGAAAGTAATAATTAGGGTAGAAAACCATAAATATGGAAAGAAAATAGCAATTAAGATCTTGTCATGCTTAGAATTAGCATATTAGATCTTACCATATAGGCTCTTGCCTTATTTGCAGTGCATGGCATATTAGGGAGATTTTCACAATCTTGCTATATGTGTATTTCTTGTCATAAATGTTTTATGTGCCATATTTAGATAAAATATTCTATTTTTTGGCAATAACTTATTTTGTGCAACACCCTAGTTAAACTGCCATATATGCACACTTCTAGAAGACAATGTAGGTGTGGGGACGTGCATTTAGGCACCCACATTCTTGGGAAGGGCATAATGGGAATGATAAAAACTTAATAAAGAAAGAGAATGCCTTGCCAAACTTTCCAAAATTAGAATTCAGGATAAAAAGGGTGATTTAGGATGATTTTACCCCTTGGCAAACCCTAAACCTAGAATAGGTTCTAAACCCTAAACCTAGAATAGGTTCTCAATCCCAAACTTAGAACAGGTTCTCACTTAATAAACTAGAACAAGTTATTCCCGAACTACGCGGATTCTGATTCCTAGGTCAAACCCTAGGATACGTAGGCCATTTGGGAGAAACCCAAATTCGGATCCACATTTTAGTCCACTCAGACTATTCATAGATCCACTAGGATATCCCCCATATTTTAATCCAAAAAGGGTTATCCACACCTTAGTCCACTTGGACTATCCATAGATCCACTGGGATATTTATCCACATTTTGACCCACATAGGGTTATCCACATTCCAACCCAGAATGGGTTATCCATATTTCAACCCAAATAGGGTTATCCTTAGATCCACTAAGACTATCTATCAGTCCACATGGACTATCCAGATCCTAACCCATAGGATTTCTCAACCATTCAAGCATAAATTTCAACTTGAACAATGAACTTAATCATGCACAAGCATAAATCACATCCATAAACTTTAATCACACCTGAACTACGATGGTGAACCTGATTTTTGGAATAATTCCATGATACGTAGGCAATCTGATGGATACAGATTCGGTTCAATGATATCAAACCACATGGTTTGGTTTGGCTTAACAAATAGAGTCTAGCATAGGAAAGGTATAAAAGACCGATTTTGATCGGGCAGTTAGGTGCCTAACCCCTTCCCATAACCGTAACCTGACGCTTACCCAATCTCTGATGGACCAGAAATCCAATCTAAGGGTCATGAGTCAATCGAAGTCTTACCTTGGGGGTGAGATTTCACATTTCTAAGGTCCTAGACCTAAATCTAGGTGGCGACTCCTAAAAATTTCCATCTTTGTCCTCACAGTGGCGACTCTGCTGGGGATATAAATGTCAAACTCCTAAATGAAAACTTTCCTTGTGTGAATTGGATGCTAGATTTTAGGATACTATATTTATGCTTGTATATTATTGCTTTGGGGGGAATGGGTTCAGTTACACATTCGTGCGAGTAGCCGAACCGGGGTCCCATGCATATGGGGCAGCCCGCTATGCGAAACACACAGCCTTGGCCTGTACTTTGTGAGACCACGACCGACGAGCAGCCTCTAACGAGCGTTTCTTGGGTCCGCCTGAGAATGCGTTATGCTACTCCACGTCGCTTGGATCCTTGCAACATAGTATATAAAGGGATTGGGGGCCCATTATTCATCGAGCATTCGGTGATAGGTTACCCCATCCTCGTCAAGGTGGCCTTTTCTGTCCAAACCCAGATTGTAGCCCAATGTTTGTTAATTTTTGGTTCATCCCTGAACCGACCCGGTAAAATCGGCTTAACCATGACATCCATGTTCGAGACGTCGAAGTTCTGCCCGTTTTTGTCCTCGATTGGTCAACATGTTAGAATCTACACGATGAGCATCTTGAACTCTCACCCATTGGGAGTATGAGGTGTGTATACACCTATTCTACATCATAGTAGATGGTCACTATACACCCTCCATTAAGTAAGCTTGATGTGTCGAATCTCTCATTGTTAACACGTCGATTTTGAAAAACGAACAGAAAATCCCTGTCAAGACATAGATACCATGGTCAAGAAAAAATTTACTAGTTTGTTCATCTATGAACTAATCATCCCTAATAAGGACGATGGATTAATATATCCATTTCAATTTCATCGAATTCGGTAATCCAATTGGCCAGACCTTGGTACCACTGATTATCCATTTTAGAATCATGAGGTCCCAAGACTGAACACATGGCTTAATCAAATTCAATTAAATTGACTTGGATAATGTTTACCCAATCGCCCTTATGAGGTAGCTAACTCTTGTTTGGTTGAGTCATCCTTGATTGTGCATGTGACTTCTTCTACTCCTGTAGATGTTTATAATCTTGATATTTCCCATTGGATTTCAATGCCTTTGGAAAAGAAAATCAAACTGCAACCATATCCACCCTTTTAGGGTGAGAGGCCCCTACAATTAGGGAATTGTCTTGATCTCCCACCTTGAGATCCATCCATATTATCTTTCTAAATGAATCAATGGAAGTCATGAATCTAGATCTTGACTGAACATCAAATTTTGTAAGAAAGAAGGAAAGATTCAGCCCCTAGGCAAATCCAATCATAGTTCTCAATATACCTTTGAATTAAGGAAAGATTCAGCCCCTAGGCAAATCCAATCATAGTTCTCAATGTACCTTTGAATTAAGAAAAGATTCAGTCCCTAGGCAAATCCAATCATAGTTTCCGATTCATCTCTGAGTTAAGGAAAGATTCAGCCCCTAGGTAAATCCAATCATAGTTCTCAATGTACCTTTGAATTAAGGAAAGATTCTGTCCCTAGGAAAATCCAATCATAATTCTCGATTCATCTCTGAATTAAGGAAAGATTTAGTCCCTAGGAAAAATCAAATCACCATTCTCCATTTACCTTTGAAATAAGGAAAGATCCAGCCCCTAGGCAAATCCAATCATAGTTCCTGATTCATCTTTGAATTAAGGAAAGATTCAGCCCCTAGGCAAATCCAATCATAGTTCTCGATTCACCTCAAAATTAAGGAAAGATTCAGCCCCTAGGAAAATCCAATCACCGTTCTTGATTCATCTCTGAATTAAGGAAAGATCAGCCCCTAGGCAAATCCAATCACTTTCTCAATGTACCTTAGAATTAAGGAAAGATTCAACCCCTAGGCAAGTCCAATCATAGTTCTCGATTCACCCCTGAATCAAGGAAAGATTTAACCCCCAGGCAGATTCAATCATAGTTCCCCGATTCATCTCTGAATTAAGGAAAGATTCAGCCCCTAGGCAAATCCAATCACAGTTCTCAATTTATCTCAGAATTAAGGAGAGATCCAGTCCCTAGGAAAATCCAATCATAGTTCTCGATTCATCTCTGAATTAAGAAAAGATTCAGCCCCTAGGCAAATCCAATTATCGTTCGATTCACCTCTGACTTAAGGAAAGATTCAGCCCCTCGGCAAATCTAATCACTGTTCCTTATTCACCTTTGAACTGAAGAAAGGTTCAGCCCCTAGGAAGGTCCAATCATCATTTCGGTTCATCTAGAATTAAGGAAAGATTCAGCCCCTAGGCAGATTCATTCACACCAGTTCATCTTAGAATCAAAAAAATATTCAGCCCTAGATTCAACCACCATTTTTTGGTACATCTCAGAACTGAAGAAAGATTCAGCCCCTAGGCAGGTCCAATCATCATTTCGGTTCATCCAGAATTAAGGAAAGATTCAGCCTCTAGGCAGATACAATCACATCCAGTTCATCTCAGAATCAAAAAAATATTTAACCCCAGATTCAACCACCATTTCTGGTTCATCTCAGATTTAAAGAAGGGTTTAACCTTTAGGCAGGTTCAATCATCACTCCCAGATCATGCTAAAATGGAGGAGGCATTCGGCCCCTAGGCTTTTTTCACCTTTCACCTCCTATTTATGTTCTGGTTCATGTTGGAACTAGGAAAAGTTTCATTCATCTGAATTCAATTAGCCACTAGGCTTATCCAACCATCAATTTTGGTTAGGGTTCCGGTTCATGTCGGAACTAGAAAAAGTTCCATTCATCTGAATTCAATTAGCCACTAGGCTTATCCAACCATCAACTTTGGTTAGGATTCTGATTCATGTTGGAACTAAGAAAAGTTCTATTAACCAACCATCAACTTTGGTTAGGGTTCTGATTCATGTCGAATTAGGAAAAGTTCCATTCATCTTAATTCAATTAGCCACTAGGCTTATCCAACCATCAACTTTGGTTAGGGTTCCAGTTCATGTCAGAACTAGAAAAAGTTCCATTCATCTGAATTCAATTAGCCTCTAGGCTTATCCAACCATCAACTTTGGTTAGGGTTCCAATTCATGTCGAAACTAGGAAAAGTTCCTTTCATCTGAATTTATTTAGCCCCTAGGCTTGTCCAACCATCAACTTTGGTTTAGGTTCAGATTCATGTTGGAATTAAGAAGAGTCTCATTCATCTGAATTCATTTAGCCACTAGGCTTATCCAACCATCAACTGTGGTTCAAGTTCTGATTCATGTTGGAACTAAGAAGAGTTCCATTCATTTGAATTTAATTAGCCCCCAGGCTTGTCCAACCGTCAACTCCAGTTCAGGTTCTGATTCATGTTGGAACTAAGAAAGGTTCCATTCATATGAACTCAATGTGAGCATGAGTTAGCCTCTAGGCCTGTTCAATCATTACCTTTGGTCCATGTTCCACTTCATAAAGGAATCAAAGAGAATTTCAGTCATTCCATCATCTCTGGCAATTAGAGTCCAATCCATGATTGTCATCCTTGGCCTCTATCAATCGGAGCCCAACTCAAGCAATCCATGCCTCTAGCAACTAAAGCCAATCCCTGACTATCAATCTTGATCTCTATCAATTAGAGATCAATTCAAAGTCAATCTTGATCTCTATCAATCAGAGACCAATTTAAAGTCAATCTTGATCTCTATCATTCGAAGAACAACTCAAAGTCAATCTTGATCTCTATCAATCAGAGACCAACTCAAAGTCAATCTTGATCTCTATCAATCAGAGACCAATTCAATGTCAATCGTGATCTCTATCAATCAGAAACCAATTCAAACTCAATCTTGATCTCTATCAATCAGAGACCAATTCAAAGTCAATCTTGATCTATATCAATCAGAGATCAATCAAAAGTCAATCTTGTCTCTATCAATCGGAGACCGATTCAAAATCAATCTCTGGCTCTATCAATTAGAGCCCGATCCATGTCTATCATAGCCCATTGCTACAAGTTAGGATAGCTCGTCAGGACTGGTGAATGAGAAGCATTCCTCATTGCGTGTCAGTAAAGATCAATTCCAAATTCTGGAATCATCAAGAGACCACGAACCTTCAGCTATAATAGTGCTTTCCCATCATGGGCATTTCTGCCCCATTGGCCAAGGAAATGTTAGAATCCGAAGAGTTGCCCTCACATTTCTCATTATTCAAAGAGAGGGAATGGAATTTCCTGAGCAGTAGGGTAGACCAAAGATGAGATCTAATGTGCCCCAGGCTAGGATAAGAACCACAATCACGACTAAGGAATGTCCAATGATGAAGCCCTGAGCCCTAAGTGGGGCATGAACCAGATTGACCTTGGACCCAAATTGAATGCGGTCTAATGAGGAAAGCCATTATGCCGTAAACTGGGGCATGGACCAAATTGACCTTAAACCCAAATTGAGAGTGGTCTAACAAAGAAATCCATTGAACCCCCTAAGCCAAGGCATAAATTAGTCCAATCTTTGATTCAAAATGGTGTAGTGCAATGGCGATACCCCTTGCTCCATAAGCTGGGGCATAAGCTAGAATGATTTTGAACTCAACTAGAAGTGGTCCATTGATGAATCCATCAAACCCCAAACTGGGGCATGAACCAGAGTAACCTTGAGCTTAAAAAGCAATAGTCCGGTTTTGAATGGATCCCAAACTGAAAAAAAAGATGGAAAAGGTGGGTATCTTGCACCTATTAATAGAGGGGCATGATGAGTCCTGCTATTAGAGATCTGAAGGAAGACTTATTCCCGCAACGACTGAAGGTGGTCGTCGAAGGCGTTATGCCCAACTGGAGCCACTTGGATGAACTAGTTGTTTCAACTTTCTATTATCGATATTCGATAGGTCATCCATGTCTAGGTCCAAGATTGATATGCTTGTTGACAAGTCCAGCCCATTTTGCCCTGTAAGTAAAAGAAAACCACCCCGCTTGGGATTTCAAACTCTGTGCTTTGTCTCTTCCATATATTTCCTCCCAGTTTTATACATCCTCTTATTCTAAGTGCACAGTCAATTCTGACTCTGAAGGTAATTGAAATGATGAGCAGTCTCTTGACCTTCTACGCCACCCGGCCTCTTGAGAAAGAAAGGTCCAACCCATCTGGGAAAGCTTTAAATGATCAATCGAGAGACACAAGAGTACTCTCAAGAAACATGCAGTGGAGAAGCTGCCATTTGCTCTACCTATGAAAAGATTCCAAGGAAAGCATTAAAAAGTAACAATTCATATCAGTAGATCAGCCAGTCAGTACAAATGAGTGGAGGATAGAAGTGCCACCAAAAAGATGGAAATATCAAATTTCTTATAAAGTACATCATCTGCAAGCAAGAGATACATGATGAATGCTCCATCTCAAAATCAAAGAATGAGGTCATTGGAATACCCAAAAATAGAAAAAAAAAGAAAAAAAAATTCAAGCCTACATTTTATCTACATCAATAATGGGAAGGCAGTTGTCACACCCCAATTCCGCACATCTCAGAATGGTGTGATGAACCGCTAAATAACCAACGGTTCAACCAGGATCTCGAATAGGCTATCCCCATTTTATATAAACTTTCACACATCCATAATCATAATCAGAGTAATACACAATAGCGGAAAATCTATAATAAAATGAACTGAGCAACTAAGATGATATCATTAATTTAATAGCAAATTATTCTGTTTTCAACTGAGACATAAATATTTAAATATCAAATACAAGTCTTTATTAAATTCAATAAAAGAAACCTATTAAAATATCTAATCAAATACACACGAGTTGCACTCGCAAGAGGAGTCGTGTGTATCTACTTCAGCTTCAGCTTCCATCGCTGCCACGTTCCCGTACACCGCACTCATATAGTCTTCAACTACATAACCTGCATCATCAACTAAAAATATTCGACGTCGAGGGGTGAGCACACAACACGGCTCAGTGAGTAGCCAAAACAATGCAACAATACATATGCATGCAAAAAGAAAATCAATTTATATCTTTGGTCCAGTTTAAAGTTTGCAGTATGCTATAGAAAGGTTGAGGTAGCCAAAGGTCGCGTTTATTGACTCCGCCTCTATACACGAGTGTGTGACGTTACCCGAAGATCACGTTTATCGTTAACTCACATGCACCCAATCATGAACAATATATAACAAAGGTTACGTTTATTGCTATATAGTGCCATACCAACACGTAAGCCCCTGTTGGCGAGGGCTGCAAACTGGGCTCGCAACTAACCAATCCTAATGCCAAACAGTGTAACCAAGGCCTCACCCCAGCATCCCTCAGAATGTCTATAGAGATAGAGCAAAGGCCCCCCGGTAGAGTCAGAGACTACAAGGACCGAGACCACCTCCCCTGATACCCTACGACATAATAGTTCTGCTAAAGTAATGGCGATACGACGATGCCAATGCACAAGACTTGAGTTAGAGATAGATCTAAACTGCTAAGACCCGCCAAAGGTTAACGTTTATTGACGTTCTCATTACACCTCCCCTGATACTCGCTCGCATCAAGCACATTAACCACACATATACAAGCACATGCCTATTCCTATCATCATCATCATCATCATCATGTTATAAACAATAAAGTAAATATGCATGAACAAGTAATGGAAATATTGGATGGCATGCTGTATGCACATTACAAACATATTCGCATAGAATCAAGCATATCATAGGACTCAAGAAATAGAAAACAGTTTATTATTAACCAATTTAGTTTGGGGTTAAGGTTCCTCACCTTAGCTTTCTAAAAGATACTCTTCCAAGCTTTAAAATCACCTTTATATTGTTATTATATTGCTAGAAGACCTAAGAAAGTCGATAGAATTTAATTAGAATTAATTCAGAATTTAAAACCATTCTGTCAACTGAGGGTCGATGCTAGGGTCGATGCTAGGGTCGATGCTAGGGTCGATGGGTCTATCGACCCTCCCCTCTTTCTGAACTTCCCGAATGCTGAGGGTCGATGGTCAGAAACACCTAGGGTCGGATGGCCTATCGACCCTGGGTGCGACCCTCGGTGCACTCTAGTCCAATTTCCACTTTTTAATCCATTCTTCGTGTTTGGGGTCCTATGGCTTGTTCCCACATTCATTCAACATTCATTCCATGGTCTAGAACCATGTATAATCCATCTAAATATTTTTCATACATCCTTCTATGGTTTTCCATGAAAACCTAACCATAGCTTAATGGTTTGGGTTTCTCCGAGATCACATTCTCATCAATAACTACCCTAAGGTCTGTAGAAACTTATGGAATTAGTATCCATACCTGAGAAGATTAATCTTTCTCTACAACTCTTCTACTTTTTGCTAGGTTCTCTTCCATGCCTCTCTTCTTCCTCTTTTCCTTCTCCTCTCTTTCTCTCAATTCAATTAGGGTTGTGAAAGGAGTGAAAGTGGCGTAGGGACGTCCCTTAAATAGGCTATAAACATCCTAAAATAAGTCCCTTTGAAATTAGGAAGGAATCCAATCGAAAAATCTCAAATTTTCCTAATTCTATTTTCGACAGGATCCGAGGGTCGATGATCCCGTCGACCCTAGGGTCTTAAGCTGTCCGACCCTCCCTCCAAAACTGAGGGTCTGACTTTCTGTTTTGGGAGGTCCGACCCTGCTTAGCTGGGTATGCGACCCTTCCCCTATTTTAAGTGTTTTTGGGTGGATTTGATACCTGGGATCTCGATCTCCTTCACGCCCTTGGTCCGCTTGACTCGACCATGACGGGTAAACCTGGTTCAAGGTGGTAAAACCGGGTTAGATTGACACGGGTTTTACAACTCCCCCCAACTAATAAAATTTCATCCCCGAAATTGTACATACCTTCTGAATCAAATAAGTGTGGGTATTGCTTTTGCATAGCATTTTCTTCTTCCCATGTAATCTCTTCCATGTCTCTACTTTTCCATGTGACCTTAACATAGTAGATATCTCTGTTGTGTAGACGTTGAACTTTTCTACTAGTGATTTCTGTTGGTGTTACTTCGAATGTCAAATCATCAGTCAATTCCGGTAAATCTACTGTGAACACGTGCATTGGATCCTTGACATACTTCTTCAATAAGGAAATGTGGAATACGTCATGTACACTTGACATAGATGGTGGTAGTGCTAACTGATAAGCTACTTTTCCACGCTTGGCAAGAATTTCATACGGCCCGACATATCTTGGACTTAGCTTCCCTTTCTGTCCGAACCTCTTCAATCCTCGCATAGGCGATACTTTCAAGAATACTTTATCACCTACGGCGAACTCCAGATCTCTTCGTCGAGTGTTTGCATATTGCTTCTGACGGTTCTGAGCTGTTCTCACTCTTTCCTTGATGATGTCAACCACTCGACAAGTCTCTTCAACAAATTCCGGTCCAACAATACTACGTTCTCCAACTTCATTCCAAAACAAAGGAGTTCGACACTTCCTGCCATACAGTGCTTCATAAGGTGACATCTGTATAGTCGCCTGATAGCTGTTATTGTAAGCGAACTTGATCAATGGTAACTTTTCATCCCATGATCCCTTAAAATCAATTACACATGCTCGTAGCATATCTTCTAGAATCTGAATTGTACGCTCTGACTGTCCGTCTGTCTGGGGGTGGAATGCAGTACTAAACTTCAATGTCGTACCCATAGCCTTTTGCAGTCCTTCCCAAAATTTGGAAGTAAATTGTGGATCTCTATCGGACACAATGCTTTTTGGAACACCATGTAACCGAACAATATTATCCACATACAGCTTTGCTAACCTTTCTAGTGTATATTGGGGTCGTATCGGTATGAAGCAAGCTGTTTTAGTCAGACGGTCCACAATCACCCAAACTGCGTCAACTACTCGAGGAGTCAATGGTAGTCCTGTGACGAAGTCCATAGTGATGCAGTCCCATTTCCATGCTGGTTCTGGTAATGGCTGTAACAGTCCTGCGGGTCTTTGTCGTTCAGCCTTTACTTTCTGACAATTTAGGCATTGAGACCCGAACTTAGCTACATCTGCTTTCATTCCCCTCCACCAATATAGCTTCTTTAGATCATGATACATTTTTGTGCTTCCAAGATGTATCGAATAGATGGTGGTATGGGCTTCCTTCATCAATCGGTGTCTAATGTCCATACTTTCTATTTCAGGTACACATATTCTCCCTTTGTATTTCAGTACCTTCTCGTCATCCAAGGTGAACTCAGGGTTGGTCCTACCTTTCTCAATATCTTCTTGTACCGTTCTCAGATAAGGATCTGATTTGATAGCTGTCTTCACTTCGTCCACTATATCCGGTATAATCTTTAATGCCGCGAACATATTCGAGAGCCGATGAATAAACCCTTGGTTGGCTGATCCATCCACTGTGTCTATCACATACTACTCGTTGCCGTGATTGAACACTATTTCGTTGGTACACATTGCTGCAGTCGTACTAATCTCTCCTTGAGACTTTATCATTGCTTTTCTGCTCAATGCATCTGCTACCACGTTCGCTTTTCCCAGATGAAACTGGATATCACAATCACATTCTTTCAATAATTCCAGCCATCTTCTTTGTCTCATATTCAACTCCTTCTAATTAAATAAATAAGTAAGACTTTTATGGTCCGACTTAATCTGGAATTTCTCCCCATATAAATAATGTCTCCATATCTTGACAGCATGTACTACTGCCGCTAGCTCCAAATCATGAGTGGGATAATTTTTCTCATGTATCTTTAACTGTCTTGACCCATAAGCAATCACTTGCTCTCCTTGCATAAGCACACATCCTAATCCCAGTCCCGATGCATCGGTGTATAAAGTATATGTCTGTCCTGGAACGGGAATGGTCAAAATCGCGGATATCAATCTGGCCTTCAATGTTTGGAAGCTCTTCTCACATTTGTCAGTCCACACAAACTTTTCACCTTTCTTGGTCAAATTGGTGAGAGGTACGGTAATCCGAGAATAGTCTTCTACGAATCTCCGATAATAACCAGCTAGACCCAGAAAACTTCTAATTTCTGAAACGCTCTTTGGTGCTTCCCACTTCACAATAGCCTCGATTTTGCTGGGGTCCACTTTGATTCCTTCTGCGGATACCACGTGGCCTAGGAATGCGACTTCATTTAGCCAAAACTCACACTTAGAAAATTTGGCATATAGTTTCTCTTTCCTTAAACGCTGTAGGGCTGCGTTTAGGTTCTTGACATGGGTTTCTTTGTCCTTGGAGTATACCAATATATCATCGATAAATACTATAACCGACGTATCCAACATATCGTGGAAAACTCGGTTCATAAGTTCCATGAACGTTGCCGGTGCATTAGTTAATCCGAATGACATAACCAAAAATTCATAATGTCCATATCTGGTCCTGAATGCTGTCTTCGGAATATCACCTTCTTTAATCTTCAGCAGATGATAGCCCGATCGAAGATCGATCTTAGAAAATACTTTTGCTCCTTGTAACTGATCGAACAAGTCATCGATCCTAGGTAGGGGATATCGATTCTTGATTCTCAGTTTGTTCAACTCCCGATAGTCGATACATAATCGAACGCTACCATCCTTCTTTCTCACGAACAGTACCGGTGCCCCCCATGGAGATATACTGGGTCGAATATAACCCTTGTCCAACAGTTCTTGTAATTGCACTTTTAATTCCTTCAGTTCAGTATGAGCCATTCTATAAGGTGCCTTTGATACGGGTGCGGCTCCAGGTATCAGGTCTATTACAAACTCTGTGGCACGGTCGGGTGGTAATCAGGGTAGTTCCTCCAGAAATACGTCAGGGTAATCCCGTACGACATCGATATCTTCCTTTCGTGGTGCTTCCTTGGTTAGGTCGACCACTGATACTAGATACCCGACTGCTCCCTTCTCAAGGCACTTCTAAACCTTTAATGCTGAAAGTATGAGCTTGCGTCTCCTGGGAAGTTTGGTTCCCGAGAAACTGAATTATGCCCCTTCTTTGTCTTTGAATGTTAGCTTCTTTTCGGTGCATAACAAATTTGCAGAATGCCGAGCTAACCAGTCCATTCCCAAGATGACATCAAAGTCTGCCATCTCAAGTTGTATCAAGGTTGCATCTAAGGTCTGCTCCCCAATGAGAACTGGACATGGTCCATAACCCTTTTCCAGTTCCACTTCTAACCCCATCGGTGACCATACAAGTAATTTGTAGTCCAATGTTTTGATGGGTAATTTTGTCTTCTTTCCAAATGGCACAGATATAAATGAATGAGTAGCTCCGGAATCGAAGAGTACTCTGGCGGGTATGCCATTTATAGGTACAATACCTGTGATTTATTTTTATTTAGTCTACACGCTCATTCAATGTATTTATAACTTTAAGAGTTTCAGTCATACCTGTGACCACATCGGGTGATGCGGCCGCATCCTCGGACGTAACAGCATATACACGTCCCTGATGTAATTATTTCTTGGGCTTAGGGCATTCCCTTGCCATATGTCCCGGCTGGTTGCAGTTGAAACACTTCGGGGCTTCAGAATTTGGCTTTAACTAAGGTTGAGCTGCGGGGGTAGTCTTGGTTGCAGCATTAAAATTCTGAGGACGGAAGGGCTTATACGTCCTGTTATTGCCTCCATTGTAAGAATTTCCAGCTGGTCTCTTGATGCCTTTGTTCTGAGTAAAATAACTCTACTTCTGGCTCGATTCAATCACTCGAGCGATCTGGACAGCTTCATTATAAATTTTCTTCTCTAAGCCCAGAACATTTTCTCTGATGCTTCGTCTTAGTCCCGTGACAAACCTATGGGTTTTGGTTTCTTCTTCTTGCATACTCAGTGGTGCGAAGAAAAACAGCTCTTCATAACGCTGTTGGTATGCATCCACTGACATCTGTCCCTGATAAAGACTCAGGAACTCCTTCTCCATCGAATCTCTGAAGCTTCGTGGAAAATATCTCTCGAAGAAAGCTTCTTTATATATAGCCCAAGTCAGTTGGGCGTGCTTGGTCAATAGATATGTCTTCGTGGATTTCCACCAATGGTGTGCGTCGCCTTTGAGCATGAAGGTGGCGCATAGTACTTTCTCTTCCTCTGTAATAGTCATCATCAGAAAATTTCTTTTCATCTCGTCTATCCAGTGTGCTGGCCATAATGGATCAGACGGTTTGCCATTAAATTCCCTGGGCTTCATCTTCAAAAACCTCTCGACCAGTCGAGAGTGATCCATCTGATTTTGATATGCCCCAAACATATGGGGTGGATACTGATAATTTGCCTATGCTGCTTCCGGAACCTGCACTGGAATCTGTGCAGCAGTTTGTTGAGGTGTCTGATGGGCTGGGTGGTTACCCACCGGTGCCGCACTGGCTTGTCCTGTGTGCATGGGTGCAGCCTGAGTGGCTTGAAACATGATTCCCATGGCAACCTGCATCTGAGCCTACGCGTGTTGCATCTGCTACAGCTGCTGTGCCAGATTCATCACCACTGTTGCTAGCTCTGGTGGTGGAGGTGGCATGTTTGTAGGGTTTACCAGTTCTGGATTTCCCAGTACATGGTTATTCTCTTTACTAGTCTCCTCCATGGGTGGTGGTGGTGGGACTGTGTTTCGGGTCTATCGGGTCACTCTACGTCCAGACATATTTCCTCCTGAGATGGGTGGTGCCTGAAAATCCTCAATATCAGTGAGAAATCATTTATACTTTATGTAGGCATGTTAACCGATATAAAATTCAAAATCCTCAATTCACTTTGTGAAAAATACTGTCTTTTCTATGTAGGGTCGCTGGTGAGGGTCGATGGTAAGTCCGACCCTTGGTATCCGACCCTGGGAAATGACCTGTTCTTCCCGAGAGCTGAGGGTCGATGCGAGGGTCGATGGGTATCCGACCCTCAGTCCGACCCTCGATTTTCTGTCAGATTCCCAAGAGCCGAGGGTCGATTGGAGGGTCGATCCGAGGGTCGATGGTGCCAGTCGAATTGTCCGACCCTCGGACCAAAAATCAGATTTTTAAGATCCGATTCTAGGTCATTTCTCACTATTCTCCCTCCGTTTCGACTCGTCTCTCCTCTCTGAGTTGCTACAGTGCTACTCTACCATTTTTGGTCAGTTTGACTCCGGGTTTCGACGTCCACGTCATCACTACAGGTATGTCCACTCATCTTCACCTGTTTTTAGGTTTTCTTTTCTAGGTTTTTGTACATTTAACTTGTATTTTCCAAATTAAACTTTTTCCAACCGTAAAAATTCGATTTTTATTGGGGGCTATTGTTATTGGTGTCTCGAGGAACGAAAGCCCTCAAAAAAATTTTATTTTCATCGGTTGGTCATCGAGAAACTTGAAATTTTCTCTTTTTGCTATAATTTGTCGACATTTTCAATTTTTCTTGAATTTCTTCAAATTGGACATCGTCAGTTAAAATTTCCTACTGCATGTGGGTTGTAGGATATGTTTAAACCTTCGTAAGTCCTTATGCCCACTTGTATGGTGAGACATGGGGCTTTATGGTCAACTTACGTCGTTATTAAATCAAATTTCAGATTTTTATCCTATTAACTCCTTGCTTCCTTTCTCTTTCTTATTTTGCAGATACTATGGCTCGTACCAAAGTACCCAGATTGTGTGATCCACTTTGCTTCCGTTCGAATGAAGCCGAGGCACAGTATGCTGACTATGCCCGTAAGAAGGTTGAAGGGGGTCGCATGGTGAACTTGGCTGAGCTAGCCTTGTTCAATGTAGAGGGAGCTTTTGGAGATATGTGGTGGCTCCCTGTCATCACATACGACGCATGCACATGTCCAGACTTGGTGCGCTAGTTCTACTGTAATCTCCAGGTGGTGGGGAATTACAATGATGTTGAGCACGGTCAGGAGTTGCGCATCACCAGTTACATCAAGGGGGTGCACATCTCCTTTGATTATCGGCAGCTGGCCGATCTGTTGGGCATTCCCTATGATGGCCCTATGGTGTACTGTGCGCCAGGAGAGCCACAGTTTATTGAGATGGAGATGAGAGCAGAGATCGACAATCAGTTGCTCCGTCCTGATCGTTGGCAGATGAGAGCTTGCTACTTGCGTCCAGCTCCACGGGTCTTCTGCAAGATTATTCAGCATAATCTGATCCCACAGAGTGGGCACTATGAGAGGGTATCTCAGCTGACACAGTTCTTGATCTACATCATCTGCACTCGCCAGCCGGTCTGTCTTCCTTACATCATCATGCGGACGATGATTAGTGCTACATTGTCCGGTCATAGGGGAAATCTACCCTATGGACGCATGATTACAGTGCTGCTGACCCGTCTGGGGGTGGATCTGGTAGATGAGAAGATCCAGGAGAAGACCTTCTCGTCGCCTCTAGATTGGGAGGCTATCTGCAAGATGGGGCTGCGAGATGCTGAGGTTAGTGATGAGGAGAGGAACACGATGGTGCGCCCTCACACTCGTGTCGAGATGGCTGATGCTGAGGCTACTGCTGCTGCTGCTAGAGCTCCTGTGGATCCGGTCGGCGATGATGATCGTATGTATATGGACGTCGACTCGATACCACCGCCTTCACCTACATATGCGGCTGGAGTTGGCACTTCTTCTGCGGCGGCTCCTGCACCTGAAGCTGGTCCTTCCCATTCGGCTGATCCTTCACTTCCACCTTCAGCCTTGATGGAGATGTTGCAGGAGATCAGGGATGCTCAGCACAGATCTGATCGGAGGATGGAGGAGTTGCTAGATGCTCAGCGTATGAGGATGGATGAGCTGTTATCGGTCCAGCAGGCGACTGATAGGAGGGTAGCCGACCTAGCAGCTAGTCTCCAGACGACTCAGACCCAGGTGGCCTGGTTGACTAGAGTCTATGCTGAGGACTATGAACGTGATCGTGAGGCCCCGCCTCCTGCTTCACCTCCAGCTTCGTGATTGTACTTTATTTTTCTTGTACTACAGAGTAACTGTCCGGGTTGTGGACTGTACTCTGCTTTAAACATACATTTTGTTTCTCTCTCTCATTGTATGTAACTTGTTTCCCCTTTAATAGATGTATTATTCTCTTTTTAAGTTTGATCTCAATCATCACTGGTGCTTATAATGTGTTAATATTACTGTTTTTACTTTTATCCTATCTCAGTTCATAATTATCTTGAATGTATGTTAGTTCGGCGGGCAAGGCCTGAGATGCTCTGATACCAAGTTGTTACACCCCAATTCCGCACATCTCAGAATGGTGTGATGAACCGCTAAATAACCAATGGTTCAACCAGGATCTCGAATAGGCTATCCCCGTTTTATCCAAACTTTCACACATCCATAATCATAATCAGAGTAATACACAATAGCGGAAAATCTATAATAAAATGAACTGAGCAACTAAGATGATATCATTAATTTAATAGCAAATTATTCTGTTTTCAACTGAGACATAAATATTTAAATATCAAATAAAAGTCTTTATTAAATTCAATAAAAGAAACCTATAAAAATATCTAATCAAATACACACGAGTTGCACTCGCAAGAGGAGTCGTGTGTATCTACTTCAGCTTCAGCTTCCATCGCTACCACGTTCCCGTACATAGACGCACTCATATAGTCTTCAACTGTATAACCAACATCATCAACTAAAAATATTCGACGTCGAGGGGTGAGCACACAACACGGCTCAGTGAGTATCCAAAACAATGCAACAATACATATGCATGCAAAAAGAAAATCAATTTATATCTTTGGTCCGGTTTAAAGTTTGCAGTATGCTATAGAAAGGTTGAGGTAGCCAAAGGTCGCGTTTAATGACTCCGCCTCTATACACGAGTGTGTGACGTTACCCGAAGATCACATTTATTGTCAACTCACATGCACCCAATCATGAACAATATATAACAAAGGTTACGTTTATTGCTATATAGTGCCATACCAACACGTAAGCCCCTGTTGGCGAGGGCTGTAAACTGGGCTCGCAACTAACCAATCCTAATGCCAAACAGTGTGTCCAAGACCTCACCCCAGTATCCCTCAGAATGTCCATAGAGATAGAGCTAGGGCCCACCGGTAGAGTCAGAGACTACAAGGACCGAGACCACCTCCCCTGATACCCTACGACATAATAGTTCTGCTAAAGTAATGGAAATACGACGATGCCAATGCACAAGACTTGAGTTAGAGATAGAGCTAAAGTGCTGAGACCCGCCAAAGGTTAACGTTTATTGACGTTCTCATCACACCTCCCCTGATACTCGCTCGCATCAAGCACATCAACCACACACATACAAGCACATGCCTAATCCTATCATCATCATCATCATCATGTTATAAACAATAAAGTAAATATGCATGAATAAGTAATAGAAATATTGGATGGCATTCTGTATGCACATTACAAACATATTCGCATAGAATCAAGCATAGCATAGGACACAAGAAATAGAAAACAGTTTATTATTAACCAATTTTGATTGGGGTTAAGGTTCCTCACCTTAGCTTGCTAAAAGATACTCTTCCAAACTTTAAAATCACCTTTATACTGTTATTATATTGCTAGAAGACCTAACAAAGTCGATAGAATTTAATTAGAATTAATTTAGAATTTAAAACCATTCTGTCAACTGAGGGTCGATGCTAGGGTCGATGCTAGGGTCGATGGGTCTATTGACCCTCCCCTCTTTCTGAACTTCCCGAATGCTGAGGGTCGATGGTCAGAAACACCTAGGGTCGGATGGCCTATCGACCCTGGGTGCGACCCTCAGTGCACTCTGGTCCAATTTCCACTTTTTAATCCATTCTTCGTGTTTGGGGTCCTATGGCTTGTTACCACATTCATTCAACATTCATTCCATGGTCTAGAACCATGTATAATCCATCTAAATAGTTTTCATACATCCTTCTATGATTTTCAATGAAAACCTAACCATAGCTTAATGGTTTGGGTTTCTCCGAGATCACATTCTCATCAATAACTAACCTAAGGTCTATAAAAACTTATGGAATTAGTATCCATACCTGAGAAGATTAATCTTTCTCTGCAACTCTTCTCCTTTTTGCTAGGTTCTCTTCCTTGCCTCTCCTCTTCCTCTTTTCCTTCTCCTCTCTTTCTCTCAATTCAATTAGGGTTGAGAAAGGAGTGAAAGTGGCTTAGGGACGTCCCTTAAATAGGCTATAAACATCCTAAAATAAGTCCCTTTGAAATTAGGAAGGAATCCAATCGAAAAATCTCGAATTTTCCTAATTCTATTTTCGGCAGGATCCGAGGGTCGATGGGAGGGTCGATGATCCCGTCGACCCTAGGGTCTTAAGCTGTCCGACCCTCCCTCCAAAACTGAGGGTCTGACTTTCTGTTTTGGGAGGTCCGACCCTGCTTAGCTTGGTATGCGACCCTTCCCCTATTTTAAGTGTTTTTGGGTCGATTTGATACCTGGGATCTCGATCTCCTTCACGCCCTTGGTCCACTTGACTCGACCATGATGGGTAAACCTAGTTCAAGGTGGTAAGACCGGGTTAGATTGACACGGGTCTTACAGCAGTCACATCAGATAGAAGGTGATGATTAACTTCCAGAGGATAGCATACAGATTCACCATTCTGATAAAATCAGATACTATATGAGCAATCACAAATGCTCATAAAGTTTACAGAAGATCAGAGTGCTAGTTGGGGCAAAGACGTTATATCTGATTGGAAATGTTTGGAAGAAGAAGATTCAAATCCAATATTGGAAGTCAGGATTCAATTTCGTGATCAAGCGAAGCACTGCATTATGTGGCCTTCACATCCAAAAAAAAAAAAAAAAAAAAGAAAAAAGAAAAAAGAAAAAAAGAGAAGAAAAGAAAGTAGCAAGATGTTGAATGGCATTGGAGCTCGACAGTAAGCCAATTGTCCCTCTCACTTCAAGAAGATGGTAGTTCCAACTAAAGCCTGAAAGCAAGTGCAATCGTTCTTCGAGATTCACATCATGTTGGACCAGACTTTTGATTTTGGCCAATTACATCCCACCTTTACAGGAGACGATCTCATCACCTCTTCATCATCAAAGAAAGATTTCTCATCGGCATTAGACTCTCTCTCCCGTCTATCAATGTGACGGCTTTCCAAGGAGTCTCTATCACAAGCCCTTCTTTTGATTATCAATTTTTATGGCATTGTATCTCATGATCATGTCATCATCTTATGTACAAATTCATGAATCTGGCTGGAACTCTCATCTGTCGTTCATTACATCCGACGGCTTCCCAAGGTTCCTATGAGCCCTTCATTTCTCAAGCCAATAAAATGGGATCTTCTCGGTAAGATAAACCCATTCTACATAAACAACCAAACACTCTCCCAATGGTAGACCCATGTGGACAGTTTCACATCAGTCCTCTTGGACCTTCAACATCAATACTTGTCAACAAACCTAAAGGTTTCAGGCCCAGATATGATCTAACTGATTCAGAATCTCGATATAGCTTGTTGGGACACGTGTTCCATCTGAACATCTCCAAGAAAGGAAAACATAATTTGGCCATTTTCAATTTTGGTGTGGGACTGCATTTCCCTAAGATCGCTTTTAGTGATGATTCAAATAGCTGCCCGCCTATCAATACGTGTAGGTGTCAACTTAAACAGTGGGGCAAGGCTACCCATTTGTCATGAAAGTCATGCCATTCAGATTTCCCCTAAGGGTTTCAGACCATTGGATAGGACCATAATTTTGGCAATATCCTCACCATATCAGGACTCTTTATTCAACCCATGATGGGGTTTGCAGAAAGAAGAAAATGAAAAAAAAATAAAGGGAAGAAAAGAAACCTCAGCAGGGAAAGGTGACCCGAGAAACCTCAATGGGCAACCCATAATACCTCAGCGGTGATAGGCGACCTGATGCAACCCTAAAAGCATTGCCCTCGTTGGCCCTTCATAGAAAAATCCAGTGGTTCATCTAGACAAGTGTTACACCCAGTCTACCCTTCATAAGGAACCTCTATTTTGCTCTCCAGTGAATCATACCCGGAGGAGTTGAACAAACCATCATCTGTTGGGCTCCGTAGCATTGCCTTTCAACAGAATTCTATCTTCAAATCCTTTGGTCATGTTAGGGAGATAGCAAATTCTCATGGCCTGGTTACGGATGTAGCCAAATTCATCATCAGCTCCCTAATTTTTCAAGATTCAACAAGGATTTATCTAAGAAATCATTTTCTGCCAACAATCTGTCAATCTTCCCTTGACCTCAGAAGCATGGTCAAATTCTAAATGCAATCTAGATTCAACCTTGTTCTAACTCTGTTAGATTTTCCATTTCCTTCTATAGTAGCGGTCTGTCACAACATGCTGACACTGGGGCATAGATATACCCTATGTAGAGGAATCGAATTTGATCATGAGCATTACATCAAGGATCCATTGTCTAGTCTGAAGTCACTACTTTCATAGTCAAAAGAAGTAGGTCCATCCAAGTTGGTTTTTGCCAATTTCTCAGTTCTCCCAATCCTGTTGATGAAGAAAATCCAATGTGGTCGCTCACCTGTTAGGATTTGGTCACCAAATTCTCTGAAGGAACATTTTGAATCCTTTGCACCTCATGCCTACTTTGGGGCCATGGTTCATTCATCTTTCAAAATTGGCACAACAATGTTGCAAGGCCCTGAGCTTTTCATGAGCCTAGATCAAGGGCCAAATCCATGTCACATTTCATCGCCGCTTGGCTATTCTACCAATTTGGTCTACCATAATGCACAGTCAAAGAACTTAGTCGATCAGAGCCCCTCGACAGTCTAACACCAAGGTCAATCAATAAAATCACTTTGGTTAGAGACTGTCAAGCTCCCCTCATTCTTGTCCAAAATCCTCGCTAGAGTTTATTTCAATCCAAAATCCAACAACACTAATGTTGGCTGAAGAAAATCATCATCTTCAAATTACATGGAACCCTTCAAAGGGAGTAATCAAGTCATTCCTACCGTGCTGAAATTGAGTCAAACTTTCAGTACCAGGTCATAAATGGCAAATTTCAAATCTAGGTATCATGCCAGCAAAGTCCATGACACCACTTCCATTGATGTCATGTTTTGTGCCTTCACCAATAAAGTAGGAGCAAAAAAAACTTGGAAAACTGCCAAGGAATTCACCATCATTTCAAATATGTCCAGCACTCTATAGGTTCAAAGTCAAGAGACTTCCAAGATGGGTCAGATTTCAACCCTAAAGGTTCAAAGTCAACAAAGCCTTCCTGTATGGGTCACTTTCAAGCATCCTAAAAGTTCATAGCCATAGATCTTCCAAGAAGGATATTCCAATTTTCAACCCCAAAGGTCCAAAGTTGGTAGGAACTTCAAAGAAGAGTCATTCAGTATCACCCTATAAGTGATCTTCCGAGTTCCTGTTCATTTCAGAATCAATAGCAAATTCCTCACCCTAAAAGTGATATTCTGAGTTCTTGCTCATTTCATAATCAAATGTAGAGCTCTAGCTCATTCAAAGATCAAGTCAATCTCAGCCCACAAGGGAATCAAATGAAGAGCCCTAGCTCATCCAAAGTTCAAATCAATCTCAGCCTATTAGTGAATCAAATGTAGAGCCCTAGCTCATTCAAAGATCAAGTCAATCTCAGCCTATATGGGAATCAAATACAGATCCCTAACTCATCCAATGTTCAAATCAATCTCAGCCTATAAGTGAATCAAATGCAGAGTCCTAGCTTATTCAGAAAAAACAATCTCAGAATCTCAATCAAAAGAGCCTCAGAGAAGACATCAAGTCTTCCATCCAAACAAATCAAATCCGAGCCCAAGCTCATGCAATCAGCCTTGTATTCACAGCCTAGCTCCATACAAGAAGAGGATTATCAGCCTACAAATGGATCAAGCCGGGTCCAAGCCCGCACATGCCTTGCATTGAGTTTCACCTCAGCAAGAAGAGGTTCCCAGCCTACAAATGAGCCTTGTATTCACAGCCTAGCTTCATACAAGAAGAGGTTCATCAGCCTACAAATGGATCAAGCCAGGTCCAAGCCCGTACATACCTTGCATCATGAGTCACCTCAGCAAGAAGAGGTTCCCAGCCTACAAATGGATCAAGCCGGGTCCAAGCCCGCACATACCTTGCATCATGAGTCACCTCAGCAAGAAGAGGTTCCCAGCCTACAAATGAGCCTTGTATTCACAGCCTAGCTTCGTACAAGAAGAGGTTTATCAGCCTACAAATGGATCAAGCCGGGTCCAAGCCCGCACGTACCTTGCATCATGAGTTCCACCTCAGCAAGAAGAGGTTCCCAGCCTACAAATGAGCCTTGTATTCACAGCCTAGCTTCATACAAGAAGAGCATTCATCAATTCTCCAAGAAGAGCAAACCTTCTTGCCAGTCGAACTACGTTCTGGGCTTGATTTCTAGGACACCCTTAGAATACGTAGGCAGTTTAGGAAGAATTACCCTAAGTGCAGCCCAATAAACAATATCACTCATACCCCAAAAATGTGGTTCTTTTATCTTTAGCCTTCAACTGATAACAATCTCGGCTAAAGAGGGGCATCTGTAAGCACCCCATTTTTGCCACCCTCGGCATAAATGAACCAATATGGCAGGTTTCTGACCTTTAACCCAAAGATTTGTGATTTTTCACTGATCCCCACAGCAGGGTCATGGCTATTGTCTGCATAGATGCATATGTCATAGAATTATCTTCGAAACGAGACCATAATTGCTCAATTCCGATATCAAATGAGGAAGATATGACCATTTTAGTCGGATGATACATATAAGGGAGGTTTCTGAAATTATTATAAATAATCCCAGGGGCCTTCATGCAAATTATCCAAAGTTGGATCGTTTGAATTTCAAATCATCATATCTTGATCATCCGACATCGGATTCAGATGATTCCAAGACCATTATTCTTCATTCATGATGTTCTACAAAATGGATGTAAAAAATCCGGGGTAGAAGTCACCAGTGGGTCCCATGCAAGCTTGCATGCAAAATTATCGTCAAACTTCAAAGCTGCATATCTTTTCCGTTCTACATCGGATTCAGGTGATTCCAGTCTCATTATGTTCCATTTTTAGTGCTCTACAAAGTGGACGTAAAATATTTCCGGTAAAAGCGTCCGAAGGATCTCATGCAGAATGGTCAGCCAAATTATCGATAATTGGTCCGCTTAAACTTCAAAAATTCATAAGTTGACCATTTTACTTCCAAATGAGGTGATTCAAGTTCCTATATTCCTCATTTTTAATGTTCTACAAAATCAACGCAAAAAATTTGGAATAGAGGCCATCGGAAAATTCCATGCGGGATGACAGCGAAAATGACCCGTGAAATGACAAGGAGAGAAAACCCAGTTAATTCCAATCAGTCCAATCAACTCAGCTCAACCCAAGCTAGTCTTGACCCAACCCAGTCAATCCTTGTCAATTCAGATCGATTTATGTTGGTGCATATGCATGTATTTATTTTATATATTATTTATATGTTTATATAATATATAATATATTATAGTATATCGTATAATATATACATATGTCTTATATGGATATTATATTATATATATTAATATATTAATATATTATATATTTATATGTTTTATATAAAAAGGAAGTAGGATCTGAATAAAATCTAAAAGGGAAGGAGAGAGAGAGAGAGAGAGAGAGAGAGAAAGAGAGAGAGAGAAAGAGAGAGAAAGAGAGAAAGAGAGAGAGAGAGAGGTGAGAATTCGAGGGAAAAAAAAAAGAAAAATGGGGAGAAAACCGAAAGAAGGGAGAGAGGGAGAAAGGGAGAGAAAGCGGTGAGTGGAGAATAAAAAAAGCAAAAAAAAAAAGGAAGAGGATGGGAGAAACGAGAAGATAGAGAGAGAGGGAGTGGGAGAATAAAAGAAAGAATAAAAAAACAGAAAAAAAAGAGGAAGAGGATGGGAGAAACGAGAAGATAGAGAGAGGTGGAGTGGAGAAGAAAAAAAAACAAAAAAAATCAGGAAAGAGGAGAAGAAGAGAAAGAAGAAGAAGAAGAAGAGAAGTGGAGAGCCATATTTGCTGCTAGGGTCGCCGATTTGCAGACCGAGGTAAGTTCCACCGACCCTCTTGTGTTTGTTTCATTATTATTTTTTATCTTCTCTACTGCTATATACCTAATCCACGATCCTAAGTCCTACTGCTCATTAGCTTCAGCTATGTAGCCATCAACCATGCACCTCCACCTTGCAATCCCAATCAAACCCAATACACTTCACTGCTGCAACTATCACATCTCCATCCCATATCACCTGCATCATTGATCTCTTCCCTATATGATCAGAACCACCCGATCAGCATCATTAATTAAGTTTGAATAGAAACCTTAATAATTTGATAATCTTGATGTTTGATCCGAACAGTTAAACCATGATAATTTTGATTATTAAATTTGAATCATTGGCTTGTTTATGTAATATTGACTAAATTTGAACCATTGATTTTGATCATTTTATGATAATAGATATGAGCCGTTCGATGACTTGGATCATGTGATGTTATGGTCATTGGATGAATTTTGAATGTGATTAAATCATGGCCATCCATTTTGAATTTTGTGATATAGCCTTTGATCTTGAATTTCATGAGAGTAAAAATATGGCCATTTGATTTAGAATTTCGATATGAAGTTAATATGGCCCTTTGATTTGGATTTTTTGATGCGTTGAAAATCGAGCCATCAACCATGAATTTTGATCATGTGATGATATGAAAATAAGGACCATAGGATGATTGATTTTTTATTCTGATCATGTGATGATATGGGCCATTGGATGTTTATTTTGAATCTAAACCATTAGATGGTCATTTATGAGTTGATTAGATAAATCTAGACCGTTGGATGGTCTTCAAGACTGATATAAATGTATCTTAACGGTTAGATTATCATTTTTGATGATCTAAACCATTGGATTGTCTTCAAGAGTGATTTAAATGAACCTTGACGGTTAAATGAACCTTGACTATTATTGTAAGTGATTTGAACCGTTGGATGATCATCATGAGTTGATTAGATGAATCTGAGCCATTGATTGTGGTTGGTTTGATGAATTTTGAGTCGTTGATCATGATTATGCAAATTTCTAATTTTTTAGATCATTTTGTCGAAAATACTATGTTTTCACTGCAGGGACGATGGTGGGGGTCGATGGGTATCCGAACCTTAGTATCTGACCCTGGGAAATCACCCATTCTTCCCGAGAGCCGGGGGTCGATTGGGGGGTCGATGCGGGGGTTGATTGTTTTAATCGAATTTTCCGACCCCCGGATAAAAAATATGATTTTTAAGTCAGATTCAAAGTTCATTTCTCATTCTTTCTTCTCCGCTTCGACTCAACTCGTCCCTCTGAGTTGCTACAGTGCCCATTCCGACCCGTTGGTGGTTTGCACTCCTCGTTTCGTCGTCTACACCTCCGCTACAGGTATTTCTTCTACCTTTTCATGTTTTTAGGTTTCTTAACCTTGGTTTTTACTCGTTTATCTTGTATTTTTCAATCTAAACTTTTTCCAACCGTAAAAATTCAATTTTTATTGGGGGATTTTGTTATTGGTTACTCGAGGAATGAATGCCCTCAAAAATATTTGAGTTTCATCGGTTGGTTATCGAAAAACTCAAAATTTTCACTTTTTGCCCTAATTTTGTCGAAATTTTGAATTTCTTGAAATTTCTTGCAATTCAATCTAATTAGTTATAATTTTTTATTTTTTGAATCTCACAAGTTAGTTTAGGATCTATGTAAGTCCTCTTGCCCACGTGTATGGGTGAAAAGTGAGGTTTTTGTCCAATTTACATTGTTATTACGTCGAAATCTCGGGTTATTCCTCTCTACTAACCCATTATTTGTTTTTCTCTCTTATTTGTCGATACTATGGCTCGTACCAAGGTACCCAGAGTTCGTGACCGTCTTCACTTCCGTTCTAACGAAGCCGAGACACATTATGCCCACTACGCTCGCAAGAAGGTAGAGGGAGGCCGCAAAGTGAACTTGGTTGAGTTAGCCTTGTTCAATGTAGAGAGAGCATTTGGTGATATGGGATGGCTCCCTATCATCATTTATGACGCATGTACCCGTCCTGATTTGGTACGCCAGTTCTACTGTAATCTCCAGGTGGTGGGAGATTACAATGATGTGGAGAGGGGTGATGAGCTGCGCATCACGAGCTACGTCAAGGGAGTTGACATCTCATTTGATTAGTGGCAGCTGGCCGACTTACTGGGCATTTTCTATGCTGGCCCCATGGTGTTCTGTGCTCCTGGAGAACCCCAGTTCTTCTCTCTACAGATGAGGGCTGAGATCGATAGTCAGCTCATCCGACCTGATCGCTGGCAGATGAGAGCGTGTTATCTGCGTTCAGATCCACGGGTATACTACAAGATCATTCAGCATAACCTGATACCGTAGAGTGGTCATTACGAGAGGATCTCCCAGCTGACCCAGTATCTCTTATACTGTATATGCACTAGGCAGCCCGTCTGCCTTCCATACATCATTATGCGTACCATGATCAGTGCTACGTTGCCCAGTCACACTGGCAACCTTCCTTACGGATGCATGATCACTACCTTGCTTACCCGCCTGGGGGTTGACCTAGTGGATGAGAAGATTCAGGAGAAATCCTTCTCATTGCCTCTGGATTGGGAGGCTATTTGCAAGATGGGCATATGGGATGCCCAGGTCAGTGATGAGGAAAGGAACGCGATGGTGCGCCCTCACACTCGAGTGGAGATAGCTGATGCTGAGGTTGCACCTCCATCACCTACTCATGCTACTGGAGCAGGTCCGTCTTCTTCAGCTGGTCCTTCACACGCGGCTGGTCCTTCCTATACTCCATCTGATGACATGATGAGGATATTACACGAGATACGAGAGGCTCAGTGTATGTCTGACCTGAGGATGGGAGAGTTTATAGAGGCTCAGTATATGACTGGCCAGCGGGTGGCTGATCTCACAGCTAGTCTCCAGACAAGCCAGACTCAGATAGCCCGGGTTGACCGGGTGCGTGGCGAGGTCTATGATAGAGACCGGGAGGCACCACCTCCCCCCGGCACCTCCAGCTTCTTGATGTACTTGCTTTTATTTTTCTTTTTGTACTTGAGTAACTCGTTCGGATTGTGGACTGTACTCTGTTTGATCATATATATATATATATATATATATATATATATATATATAGACGTTTGTTCTTTCTTTTGGTTGTATATAAATTTGTTTCTCATTTAATAGATGCATTATTCTCTTTCAGTTTAGTCTCAAACAACACAGGTGCTTATGGTGTGTTATTATTATATCTTTTAAATTTTCATCCTATCTCAGTTCACACCCTTTTGTGGAAGTATATGGTTTCACAGATAAAGCTTGAGATGCTCTGATACCAAGTTGTCACACCCCAAATTCTGCACCATTCAGAACGGTGTGATGAACCGCTATAAACCAACGGTTCAACCAGGATCTCTAGTAGGCGGTATCCATTAAAAATAAAACCACGCACATCCACAACCATAACCAGAATAAATACACAATAGCAGAAGTCTTATAGTAAAGGAACTGAGCATTCTAAATGTAATAATCATAATTAAAATATCAAATTATTATTGTATCAACTGAGACATAACTAAATAAAATATCAATTACATCTTTTATAAATTCAAATAAAATCCTAATAGAACACGCATGAGTTGCACTCGCATGAGGGGTCATGCGTATCCTCTAAGTCTTCAGCCTCCATTGCAGCAACACGCGCATACACCGAGTCATTTATATAATCTGCAACTGTGGTACATGCATCATCAACTAAAAATATTCGACGTCGAGAGGGTGAGCACACATCATGGCTCAGTAAGCAAACAAAATAATGCAACAAACATATGCATGCATTCAATTCATATCTTTGGTCTGGTAAATAAGTTTGCAATGTTCTATAGAAAGGGTTGGAGGTCAAAGATCACGCTTATTGACCCCTCCTCTATACACGAGTGTGTGAAGCCGCCCAAAAGTCACGCTTATTGTCGTCCCACATACACCCACCATGAACATTGTACAACAAAGGTTAACGCTTATTGCTGTACAGTGCCATACCAATACGTAAGCCCCTACTGGCGAGGGCTTACAAACAGGGCTCGCAGCTAACCAATCCTAATGCCAAATAGTGTATCCAAGGCCTCACCCCAACATCCCTCAATACGTCCATAGAGATAGAGCTAGGGTCTGGTGACCAGGATGAACCACAGTGTCACGTCCCCCCCCCCTCCCGATACCCAATGACGTATTAGTTCCACTAAGGTAATGGCGATACGACGATGTTTAGTGGACAAGACTTGAGTTAAAGATAGAGCTAGAGTCTGGTGATCAGGATGAACCACAGTGTCACGTCCTCCCCGTGATACTTGCTCGCATCAAGCACACCAACCATACACATACATCCACATGTCTATTCCTATCATCATCATCATCATCACCATGTTATGAACAATAATTAAATATGCATGAACAGTAATAATAGAAATATTGGATGACATGTTGAATGCGCATAACAAGCATACACACATAGAATTAATCATGGCATTGGACTCGAAATAAAACAGTTTATTATTAACCAATTAGTTTAGGTCTTGTTCCCTCACCTTTACTTGATCGTAGGTCCTCTTTCAAGCTTTAAGAATCAACTATATATCGATATTATATCACTAGAAAACCTAACCAAGTCGATAGAATTTAATTAAAATTAATTCAGACTTTAAAAAGCATGCTGCTAACTGGGGGTCGATGCTAGGGTCGGAGGTTTGATTGACCCTGGGTGCGACCACCCCTATTCTGGACTTCCTGAACACTAGGGGTCGATGATCAGGGTCTGGTAAGGTCGATTGGCCATCGACCCCCCGTGCGACCCCCTGTGGGCTTTGTCAATTTTTCATCCTACAGTCCATTCTTCGTGTTTGGGGTCCTATGGCTTGCTTCTACAGTCCATTCCACACATGTTCTATGGCCTAGAACCGTAGTTCATTCACCTATATAGCTTTCATAATTTTCCCCATGGTTTTTCATGAAAACCTAACCATGGGTGGATGATTTGGGTTTCTCCTAGATCATTCCCTCTTCTCTAGCTATTTTAAGGTCTGTAGAATTACATGGAGATAGTATCCATACCTGAGAATTAGGCTTGTTTCTCTGAAGCCTTTTCCTTGATCTTCTTCTCCACTTTTCTTCTCTTCTCTTTCTCTTCTCCTTCTCTTTCTCTCAATCCAATTAGAATTCTAAAAGGAGTGAAAGAGGCTTAGGGACGTCCTATTTATAGAGTAGAAACTCCCAAAATAAGTCTCATTGAGATTAGGAAGGATTCCCATTGAAATTAGGAAAGTTTCCTAATTTTTGGTTCGTGCTGTTTTTACCGATTACCGGGGGTCGATATGGGGGTCGGAGATCCCGTCGACCCCTGGTCCTTAAACTGTCCGACCCTTGGTATAAAACTGGGGGTCTGACTTTTATACTGGGGGGGTCCGACCTTCCCTTGCTCGGTATGCCACCCTCCCCCTAATTTTAGTATTTTTGGGTCAGTTTAATACCTGGGATCGTGATCTCCTTCACGCACTTGATCCGTTTGGTTCGACCATGATGGGTAGACCTGGTTCAAGGTGGTATGACCGGGTTAGTTTGATACGGGTCTTACAATGTATGAGCATGCATTTACAATATAATAACTATGATTATTGTGTAATTGTTTGGGTATGGTGGACGTGTGGAGTGTGGGACACAATATACGGGCCACATTGTTGATGCAAGGCTCTAGTGGGACCACGGTGACCCATGGGAGTAGTGATCCGGGGTTCACCATTAGGGTATTATTTTATTTATTATTATTGCAATCATGTGTGATCGCTTGTGTGACGCATAGGAGTGCAGGTGCACTAGTCGTGTTGGCATGCAACCATATATGATGGTCTGTGTGACGCATGGGAGTACGGGTACATGGATCATGTTGGAATGTAAACACATTAGTGGTAGACACGGCAATCCATGGGAGTGCAACCGGGGTTCTCTACTGGTGGAATGCACGATGGTTATGTGACATACTAGTGGGGGCATTGTGATCCATGAGAGTGGTGATCCGAGAACTTCTACTAGTGGGCTCCCAAAGTAAAATGAATAAACATAATAGACATAGGTGGTGTAATTATTTGTTTCTTACGCCCTTCCAGTAGGGGTATAGATACTGGCATAGCTTTGCATACCCGAAGGTTTGGAGGCGAGTGACATATGGGTGTGTGGTAGCTAGCGAGTCAGTGACGTGTGGGTATGCAGTAGCTGGCATATGCGAGGTCTATGGTGGGAAACGATGAACCCTGTAAGGATGGGAGTCCCCAAGGGGGGAGTTAGCTTGTGGAAGCGGTCTCAAGGCCTGGAATCATGTATTTAACTTTTACCTTTGCCCAAGATATAAAAATACAAACCTAAGACCTAATCTAATAATAAATTACGTTTCATCGCATTGGTTGTATGTATATGCATTGCATGTGATATTGGATTTCTCACTAAGATGGGATGTGAGCTCACCCTCGTGTCGATACTTCTTTTCAGATTCTCCTACAGGTGATCTATCTATTGCAGATTTTATGGAGTCTCCCTTGGCGAGCGTGATAGTCGGAGCTACAGATGTCGGTAGAGAGCACGGCGAGGACTGCACCTGCAGCGACTATGTATACGCCTGACATAGCCCTCCCCTTACTTTCTCCCTTCCCCTGATATTTTGATACATTATGATTCTTATTGCTGATAGACGAAGAGATCTATCAAATTATACGTAACAGATTTACTCTTTTGACTTTGGGTATTTGTATAACTGATATGGTAAATATTTTGATGAAGAATATTGGTTTGTAATTGATAACATGATACATAGTATGGGATATGGTATCATTAGATTTGACATCTATTATTTAGTAATTGCTTCTGCTATTGTATTATTGTTTATGGATTTTATTGGATATTGCTTTGTGTAGACTGTGGGATTTTATATTGTAACATTGTGGTTAGTGTTCCTAAAAATATTCGGGTTAGCCACATGAGTTGACTCGGATATCACGCCTGATTCTCCAGAATGGGCTATGACAATTAGGGATCTTGAGTTGACCCTTGGAGACTTAGATCATGGATAAAAAAAAGGATTCAAATGCCTAGAAGCCAGATCTGAAGTATTAAGATCAGATCTGAAATCTTGGTTAATGGATAATCGAAACTGTATCCAAAACCTAGCATAGAAATTGTGTCTGGAACCCAAACTCCATACTTAAACTAAGATAAATATGTAAAACATGTCGGAAGAGTTTGGAGACCATCGGACCACATTCTGATGCATGGCCGCTGGGACGAACCGCACGACCCAGTCATCCTGACATGCGGTTGAACACCAGCCACACGCCATTCCAAAGGTGGATCTCGACCAAACTTGGCCTGTAAGACCCGTATCGAACTAACCGGTCTTACCATCTTGTACCTGGTCTATCTATCATGGTCGAGCCAAGTGGACCAAGTACGTAAAGAAACCACAAGACCAAGTATGAAATTTAACTCACAAATAGTCAAATATGAGTGTGTGGTCGCATGCCTAAACAGTTATGATCGACCCCACCTCAAAAGTGTCCAACCCATGACTTTTGGTCTTGGGGTCGGACATTTTAAAAAGGTAGGGTCGACAGATTCTGCGACCCCACCTGCGACCCCACGGAAACAGTCAAAAACCGAATTTAGGAAACCTTCCTAATTCAAAGGGGGGGTCTTTACTAAATTCATTGGAGCATATTATGGAGGGTTTTCCTCTATAATAGGACGTCTCTTAGCCTCTTTCACTCCTTTAAAACCCTAACTGAAAGTGAGAGAAAGAGAAGAGAAGGAAGAGAAGGAAAATTGAAGAAGAAGAAGACCAAGGAAGAGGAAAGTTCAGAGAAAACTCTGAATCTCAGCAAACCAAAGGTATGAACCTAATTCTCTACATGAATTAAGAGCCTAGAATAGTTCATGAAGAAGATAGGATTAGGAAAAATCCAAATCATCCATCCATGGACAAATTCCTAGAGAATCCATGGAGGAAATCATTGTGGACAATGGATAGTGTATAAAAATTATACTTTTGAGCCATAGAGCAATCATTAGAAGGACCATGATGGTAAGCCAAAGGATTCAAACATGAAGGAATGGACTTAAGAGTGAAAGGTCGACCATGACACGTGGGTCGCACGTAGGGTCGCATGATATCCGACCCCACGAGACCCACATGTTTGACCACATGCCCTTGAAAAGTTCGAGGGAGGTTGTGGCCGCACGTAGGGTCAAAGTATGTCCAACCCCATCTGTGACCCTACAACCTGTGGTCGCAAAAACTGAGACCCCAGGTGCTACCCCACCTGCGACCCCTCAACTTTTGTTAGTCTAAACTTAAGGGTATTAATTTTAATTAGAATCTATCAACTTGATTAGGTTTTTCAGTGATTTAAAAGTGATTCATAAAGCTTGGACGAGGATCTACAATCAACCAAAGGTGAGAGAACAAGACCTAAACTAATTGGCTAATAATAAATTGTTTTTATTTATTGAGTCCAATGTCATGAATGATTCTATGCTTGTATGCGTGTATTGTGCATTTCACATGTCATCCAATATCCATGCTATTAATGTTCATGCATATTTAATTTTGTTTATTTATAACATGATGATGATGATGATGCTAGGAATAGGCATGTGGCATGTGAATGTATGTGTGTGGTTAGTGTATTTGATGCGAGTGGAGCATCAGGGGGAGGACGTAACACTATGGTTTATCCTGGTCACCAGACTCTAGCTTTATCTCTACTCAAGTCTTGTCCACTGACATCTTCGTAACGCCATTACCTTAGCAGAACTATTACGTCGTAGGGCATCAGGGGAGGTGGTCTCAGACCGTATAGTCTCTGACTCTATCGGGGGGCCTTAGCTCTATCTCTATGGACATATTGAGGGATCCTGGGGTGAGGCCTTGGATACACTGTTTAACATTAGCATTGGTTAGTTGCGAGCCCAGTTTGTAAGCCGTCGCCAATAGGGGCTTACGTATTGGTATGGGTAGGGCATCAAGGGAAGTGTGATGTGGTGCGGTCCTAAGCACTTTAGCTTTATCCCTATTCCATGGTGGGTGCATGTGGGACGGCAATGGTGTTTGATCTATTGGGTAGCTTCACACACTCGTGTATAGAGGTGCGGCGGCCACCTATCCTTTCTATTGCACATTGCAAACTTATGAACCAAACCAAATATATGAATTGAATGCATGCATATGTTTGTTGCATTGTTTTATTTTCTTACTGAGTCGTGATGTGTGCTCACCCTTTCGACGTCGAATATTTTTAGTTGATGATGCAGGTACTACTGTAGAAAACTATATGAATGCTCCGATATATGGACATGTTGTGGCGATGGATGCAGAAGTTATGATGGAGTCGCATGATTCATCGTGCGAGTGCAACTCATGTGTCTTTGATTGGATTTATTAGTTGGATTATTAAGAACATGTAATTGATTAATTTATTTTATTTTATGTCTTAGTCTTTTGGAGATAATTGGATACTTATTTATGTTATCATTGTTAGATGATCAGTTCAATAATATTAAAAGACTTCTGCTATTGTTTATTTACTCTGATTATGGTTGTGGATGTGTATGGTTTAAGTAAAAGGTCACAGCCTATTCGAGATCCTGGTTGAACCGTTGGATCATAGACAGTTCATCACACCATTCTGATTGGTGCAGAATTGGGGTGTGACATGGCCAGTGATTTCCTGGTAATTATTGAGAATTTATTAAAGACTTGGAACCACGAAGTAGTGTCTCTTTGATGTGGAAACCCCGTGTGCATCGTGGACATGAGGTAAGTTTTGGGTTACTCTATGAAACGACCAACCGTACTTAATCTCTGTATTTTGAGACCTTATACCCAACCTACAAGAGCTCGGTAACCTTTCTGGGGTGTCGGCACTGTCAAATGACCACGTTTTGATATGCAGTAGGTGACACGTGCTGCACGCTTGGTGGTGAGACCGTGCAATCGACCACATGCCGCACATGAATCTGACCCCTGTTGTTGACCATCATTGGTTAGTGGCTTACTGGAATTTTTGTAAGCTGGCTTATGGGTTTAAATCTCTGAAATTAATTTATGATAAGTGTTCATTGTATTATTTTAACTGAATACCCATAATTGGTTTAGGAAGCTTACCATCAGCTATTTTAAATTGCAAGAAACCTTTGGACAGCAAGTGTGGAACCTTAGGGATTAGTAATTAAACCCCCCATATGATGCTAGAACCATTGACTTCTTTATAAGAAGTTTTACTTAGTATTAAGGCTATTAGAAGGTGACTTTTGACTAATGATTGTTCCATCTCATGTGGTGTTAGCCACATTGTATCTACCTTGTGTGGACAGTATGGTTATTATAGGTTAGAAGTTATCCTTAGGTTATGAACGATAATGAATGAAAGGAATAATGAACCCCTGGTGCTATGACATGATAAACAAACAATAAACGATAGGCATAAGTTATCAGATAGGCTATTAACGCTTTGAGCACCAGAACAATGAACTTAAAGAGAAACCTGACTTAGTTCTATTAAATAACACATTAAAGAATTTTATTATTTATGATCTTGATCCTTAGCAACGAAAACTCTGGTAGGCAACTACCTGATCGGTTTATCAAGGATTTTACTATCTAACTGTCTGTAAGGAAACTAAACCTTTGTTTAGTAGAAATAGTTATATGGATTTATGCTGAGTGTTGGATGCGATTGATAACTTGCTCTTGTCTGATAACATGCCATCCAATAAAGTATTTTGTGTGATCATGCATATGCATTCCTGTATTTGGGATCAACAATGCAGGTAAGGATTGAAGGGCAAGTGGTATGGGATACCTGCTACCTTTCCACAAAAGTGATTAATCCATGTTTGATGCATGATGTCTGGTTAACTCAATAAGGAGGAAGGTGGGTGGAATGGGATGCTTACACCACTTCTTATTGAGCTACTTTGCATTGACCATATGTAACCTAGCCAAGTCACGACGTCCTAGGTGGGAGGACAGACGAGGTTGAAAGGTTGGCAAAATTACGGTCCAATAAAATGATTGATTAGGTGAACGTGGTTAGTCAAACATATTTATCCCTATAGTTGTACCCCTAGCCATTAGGGGGTTATGTAATGGCATGGATGCAATAGAAAGGTGGAATAAATATAGCTATGATGCTCCTGATACCCGATGTAGTGTGGATGGGCGGGCGAATTGACTAGTGGGATTACCATCTCTTCAAGTGCCTGACGTAGTATGGACTTGGGATGAGTTATGGGCAAGTGGCCGGTATAATATGTGTTTATTCCATAATGACGTACCCATACTTGGGGGTGATATTGTATGCCAAGCAAGGTGGTATCATCCGATGGGAGGAGACCCATGCGGATCGGAGACTCCATCCGTGGGTTATCTTTGTGATGGCACTTATAGTTATTTACCGGACCAGTAGTTGATAATTGCATGCATTTTGTTTATGCACGTTTAGTTTTCTTGTTGACCTCGGTGGTTGAGCTTTCCTTGTGCGTACAAATTATTTTTAGATGTTGCAGGTTCTTCGGGTAATGCTCCGGGTTGCAATCCATCTGGTGTGGAAGATGAGGACTACAAACCTGAGGTGGAAGTCTTTGATCCTTGATGCGATGTGTAGTGCTGTACATGGGATTAGGTTGTGCCCATGTTTCCTTTCCTTAGTTGGGATTGTTTATTTTATTTTGGGTTTACGACAAAGATAAACTTTAAACAATATTTTATTTTACTTTGGATAATTAGTTTTGGAATAATTGGATAATGATTTTTATTTTTCATTGAAACATTAAATATATAAGCTTTATTTAGTAATTCGTCAACTCTTGATAATTGGATTTAAGTTGTAAGTCTTCCACTAATTTATCTTCTTTAGTATGAAAGATTGTTTAAAAAATAAGATTGTAAATTTTACTCTGATAATTCTTTGTCTATATTAATTGGTAGAGTACCGTGATGTACAATCCTGAAAGGGGGTTTCTTATGCCCTGATAGGATAGAGAGATCACATTGCATTCCATAATATCGATACGTTGGGAATGAGGTGTGACACCACCCATCTTAGATCAATTACGAATATCCATCAGTTCAACATGGATTATCCAGATCTTGACCCATATGGGTTATCCATCAATCAAGCATAAGCTTTAATTTTAACAAAGAATCTTATAGTGAAGATTAAGCATAAATCACAACCATAAATTTTAATCACCCTTGAATTGCGTGGTGAACCTGATTTTCAGATTCAATCTGAGATACGTAGGCTATTTAGATGATTCTAGATTCGGTCAATGATATCGAACCACATTGTTTGGTTCGGTTAAATCAATAGAGTCTAAAAAAGGAAAGCTATAGGAGACAGATTTCGGATCGAGAAGTTTGGGTCCCTAACCCCTTCCCATAATCATAACTGATGCTTATCCGGATCTTCGACTGACTAAAAGCCGATCTAAGGGTCATGAGTCAATAGAAGTCTTATCCTATGGTGAGACCATATTTTGAGGTCCTAGACTTTAATCTAGGTGGCGACTCTAAATAAATTTCAAAATCCCGAGGGTGAGAATTTTACCATTTGTCCTCCACAATAGTATGGGGGACCGATGTCGATCGGGCATTTTGGGTGCCTATGTA
>CM053273.1:46002707-46098973 GCA_028583415.1 Protea cynaroides | reverse complement strand
CTTGCGAGTGCAACTCGTGTGTATTTGATTAGATATTTTATAGGTTTCTTTATTGGATTTATTAAGACATGTATTTGGTATTTAAATATTTATGTCTCAGTTGAAAACAAAATAATTTGCTATTAAATTAATGATATCATTTTAGTTTCTCAGTTCATGTTATTATAAGACTTCCGCTATTGTGTATTTACTCTGATTATGATTACGGATGTGTGTAAGTTTAGATAACACGGGGATAGCCTATTTGAGATCCTGGTTGAACCGTTGGTTTGCTAACGGTTCATCACACCATTCTGAACAGTGCGGAATTGGGGTGTGACAGCCTACCACCTTCCCAAACTGTAACCTAGACACTTAACCAATCTTTGAAGAAATCAAAGCCTGACATTTGGGTTATGAGTCAATAGTGTCTTCTTATGGGAAGACAACATTATTGTCCTAGACCTTAATCTAGGTGGTGGCTCTGATTTATTTCCTTCCATTGACGTCAGTGGACAAGATCATAATGCGAAAGTGTAAGATCACAAATTTAGGACAAACCATATAGTTTCTGTCAGAATCCAAACTCATTCTTTAAGGACATGAAAGAGAGGGCTTGGAGGAAAAACCCTATGTCCTCACAAAATGTCCACATTTTTCAAATGGAGTTGTCCGGGGGTTGGACTGGAAGGGGTATTTGATTGGTCAAACAACTACACTGATGAGGAAAGATTCAAAAAGTATGGCTCACCTGTACACTGTACCCTAACCTATCAAACATAGCGTATATTCAAATCCTAAAGACATTGCATCGATGCCTTTTATATGTCCTTATGTGACTAAAACTCGTTTTATAGTTTTATCAAATTTTTGAAACTAGTAGGAGAATTGTTGGTTTATTTCAAAACCAAAAAGTAAAGTTTCTAATATTTCATTTTGGAGGGAACTTTTCAAATGATTTTATCTTTTCTTGGTTTAGCTTGTGGGGACATTAGTCCCACATTGCTTGGGGATAAGGATGAGGAGAGGTATATAATGGTTCGACTATACTATCTTGAGCCCGTAAAAAAATGTCTCGCTTTTGCTTTTACAAATGTGAGCACGCATACTAAGCCAAGGCATGCCAAGCCAGGCGTGGGCACGGTATGGGTGCTGGTTTAAAGCCACTAATTATGTCATTGGATTAATTAAAAGGGTATGTTTCTACATATTTAAAAGTAGTAGTATGTACTATACCCTCTACAAAAGGGTTGTGTCTCTTCGTATTTAGAAAGTTGAGAATTATATTATGCCCTTTGGTATAAAGATAGGTACACCTATTCATATATAGGTTTGATGTGTTTCCAGGTTTGAAAAGGGAACCTCTATAGAGGGACATGTCCCTATACACATAGAGGTGCAATCTAGGCCCTTTATTTAAGGATCTAGTAAACAGATCTCATTTGGGCCATCCATTGCGAGTCGGTATGAGTTTTCAATGACACCTTCTTGGACATGCTCTCTCTCTCTCTCTCTCTCTCTCTCTCTCTCTCTCTCTCTTTATTCTTATCTTCCACCTTGTAAACTAATTGCTTCTGTTTTATCGTTTTTTAAGAGTATTTGTCACAATCATTAGAGTTATGACAAGGCCCAGTTTTTTAGTGCAACATAATTAGAAGAGCCTACAAGGAGACTATTTCACGTTGTGGGTTGATTCACGGGAACCCTTTACACTAATAGGGGTGAGTACAATCTTAAGGATAGTGACTAGTGGCATGACTCAACCCTACCATCGTTGCAAGTTATTGTTACTTCATATCTGTAATTCACTTACATATTTAATTTGTTGTGCATGATTCACATATTTTGATTTGATTGTTTTGAGTGTGTTGAATCTCAAACTTATATATTGAACCTCTCTCTCTCTCTCTCTCTCTCTCTCTCTCTCTCTCTCTCTACACACATAAAAATCCTTAGGTCCCAAAACCTTAGTATTCTCCCCCCCCCCTCTTCCAACAGAAGCAATTCACAGCATTGACACGTTAGAAAAGGTTAGAAGCGGAAATGGGAAGAAGAATAAAACTCCATATATATACTCAGAAAGACACATTTTTCAACTGCTTCAAATCCAACAATACATTGAACTACAGAGCAAACTTATTTCATGAGAGAGAGTGAGAACACTTTATTTAACACTACTAATCACATAGTACTAAGGTTAAAATCTTCCTCTAAGCAACCAAACCGGATTCATTTGATGTCTTGCTCATGGGACAACATACCCTACCAAGACAAAACAATTCCGAGAAATGAGTTAGAGTGTCATAGCCACCAAACTTTATTACCCAATTACTAAGGGGGTCTTTCAATATGATACCGGCCAGTGTCAATATGCAATTGATATTGATTCCCTTTCATGGGTTGTCATTGGACCATCATGGAAACCTCAATATATAAGGGGTATTTTAGTATTTGAGATAAGAAGAATTTTGGCTTTTTGCAAGATCAAACGGACACTTCGTTGACACTGGATCAATGTCAATAAGAAAAACCCTTACTAAGGACCCAATATTCTGATTTAGACCAATAACCCATTTGAAATAATAACAAAGGCCCAAAACCTTGGTGTGCCAACTCATTGATCAATATGGTCTATTATTTAGCCATCAGCCCTGAACAATTGATTTGGTTTCAAAATTGACTCGGATTATTTAGTACTTTTGCCAATTCTACTGTAAAACTCTTGCTGGTGTCAAGACAGGTGGGCTGAAGATTAAAGCCATATTCTATTAGTCAACAATTATCATTGATAGATAAAATTAATATTCCTACAGTATCTATAGAGAGGAATAAGGGACAGCATGTATAAGGTTTCTTATTGACACCGAACCAGTGTCAACAGATTGATGTCTTTTTTTATAGAACACAAGCCCAAATAGGTTTCTTTTGGATAGAACACAAACCCAAAACCTTTCCCATCTCAAATACCAAAATACCCTTGTGTATTGTGGTTTTGGTGATAATCCAATGATATCCTATGAAAGGAAATTAGTGTCAATGCCCCATTGATACCAATCAATGTCATATAAAAACACCTTATGTAAAATTGTAAAGGAGAGGGTACTTTGTTGCTTACCCCCACATTTCTTCCCAACTGGCCTGTTCCTGATGTTGCAACGTTTCGGAACAGTAATGGCAGTGGCAGGGTTGATTCCTGCTTGCTTTGCCAAGGGAGACAAGAAGACAGCACACAAACACCTTGGGGAGGACTTGAGCAAAGCTGCAACCCTAGTGCAGCAAGCAGGAGGCACCTTACCCCTCGCAGTTTTGGCAGCTGCAAGACACGGACTCAAGCTAGCAGCTGCGGAGCTAATGGGTGTCTTCCCACACTCACCAGCGGCATATGTTCCTTGAATGAAAGTAAGTAAAACTAGCAGAAGCAGGATCATGGCAACAATGGAAGTGTTAATGGTAGAGGCCATCTTTGTTGAAGGCTTCAAGCTCAAAAATGGGCTTCTCTATGAATTGGGGTTTCTTTAAAGCATGATGATAGTAGTACCAACCACGTAATTTATAGTGATCTGCTCTAAGTGGGGTGGTTGTGGTTGCGTGAATTCCTTTTCACTTTCGATTTGTGGGCTGGTTGGACAGATGGCTTTCTGTGGTACGGTGTATCATATCCTGTGGATGGAAGATATAGACAGGTGGATGACCTCCTCTCACTCCTCTCAGTTTTGGAGCTCTAATGATTTTGAGATGAAATCAAAAGTCAATCACCTTCTTGCTTTCACACGATTTCTTCAAAGTTACACAGTGGATTACTATGCCGTGCAGAAAGGCTAGTTAAGCCTTTTTTCTTTTTTTGTTGTTGGGTGGACGTCTTTCTCCTCTCTGGGCGTGACTCACCTGCATTTATGATATCATCTTCGTTCATACGATGTCGGACCTATACTCCGGTAATGGATCTCACACAAAGATGGGATCACAGATGCATTTAAGTATAAAGGAACCGGCCTCTCGTTTGGTGCCCTAGGGCCCAGTTTTGTATAGTTTTCTCCTGCCTATTAGTAAAATCTCTATTCACAAAAAAATAAAGTTGTGCTCAATCATGGTTCACAGGCTAATGATTTCATCCATGCCAATAGATGATAGGAGCACTGAAATAGTGCCACCTAGCGCTGTGGGATGATTTACTCTTATAGTTGTTTCATCCCTTTTTGAGTGCTTTCTGCACTTCAAAAATTAGTGGGTAGGTGTCATTTTCTCGGTCGGTTCCGCATTGTCCGGCCTGTCTTGTAAGCGCAATCTAACCTGAATCCTTCCCGTGTTTGTTTTATGGGAAAAGGGCAGCGTTCACACATGCGTTCACACACGACACAGACAAAATGAGGGACGAGGTGATCATTTTATTGTCCTATGTAAAAAAAAAAAAAAAAAAAAAAAAAAAAAAAAAAAACCATAAGGATGTTATGGGCATCGTTCTGCTCCCTTGTTTTATAATTGATTATCGTATTCTAAAATGTGACCAATTAAAATACTATTCGTTTCAAGTTACATATAAAAAAAAAATCCTTGTTTTATTGATTGATTAAGGCCAACTTTGTTTCTTTGTGTTTCCTCGAAATCCTGTGTCGGAGGCCTACGTTGCTGACACGACCTATAAGAGCCATAATAGGATAGGGGAGGTCGGGTCTATGGCCCCGGGTTCACTCTGATGCCTAAATTAGGGATTTGTGAATAGACAATGGTGTCAGCATCTGACCCTCATATTTATGTGTTTTAGGGAGTAAGTGAGGGATTTTCAGTCCAAGGTGTCAAAACTAAAATCCTTATACATGAGATTATACTTAAAATGAAACTTACCAGAAAATTGGAATTCGTTGGTTGTTTATAGTGAATAGTAACCCTTCAAAGTCGCTTTTGCCCTTATCTTATGCTAAAAAAGTCAAAAATACCCTTCGACTTGATGGTCGATGCTGATGTGGATCGGAGCTTTTTAAATGTCACCATCCTATTGATTGGCTGATGAATTTACCTAACAGTTGCATCCTTGCTCTATTGAATCTGCAAGGTTTAGTTGAGTAAGTAAAATAAGGAAATCATTTTGAACTTAATAGTTGCCTCATTGCTCTGTTGAATCTGCAAGGTTCGATTGAGCAAATAAAATAAGAAATTTGTATTTTGTAACTCCAATCTACCCAAAGAGACCTTTTAGGTTTCTTTGTCTCCCTTTTTCTCTCTTCCTTTCTTTTTTGACCGGGGTGGAGTCCGCAGTCAAATATGCTTGGCCTTTGGGAGAAGCTGGGCCAAGGTGGAGTCCTCAGCCTAAAGTGGTCTATCATGGCTGAGTTGTAGTAGGTCTGAGGTGAAGTTCTCTAGCCAATATGGTCGGTCATGCCAAGCTGATGATGTCACGAGACTGGTCATGCCGAGCTGCTGGACCAAGATGGAGTTCTCGGGCGAATATGGTCGGTCATGCTAAGCTAATGAAGTGGTCAGATTGGTCATGCCTAGCTACTAAACCGAGATGGAGTTCTCGGGCGAATATGGTCTGTCATGCCGAGATGATGACGTAACGAGTTGGGTCATGCCGAGCTGCTAGACCGAGATGGAGTTCTTGGGCAATATGGTCGGTCATGCCGAACTGCTAAGATCGAGCTATAGTTCGCGGTAAAAAGTGGTTGTTCGATGCTTGCTTATATGTTGTGCGATTGAAGCCTCTGAGCATCTGTGTCCTTATGCTCCGTACTCTTTGGGCATACATTATTCTATAGCATGACCGAGATGATTAGACCGAGGGTTAACCACCAGTTTGCAGCTGGTCTAGAGATGTGGGCTGAATTGGTTGAGTCGGGTGAGCCGTGTCGGATCGACCGAATGTTGTCGTTTAAGTGATCGACGCAACTATCCATGTTTCGAGGAGTGCCATTTTTTTGAAGTGTGATGTTTTACTGTGAAACCTTGATGCGCGCTGGAGATGAAAAGACATCTCGATATTTTGGATTTGCCATCCGACGTATGGTTCACACGTAGTGTGCCAAGATTAGGCATAATTATTTCACCTGGATTCAAGGAGGTAAAATCTCCACTATATATTCAAAGTGTCACAAGATTAGGCATAATTATTTCACCTGGATTCGAGGAGGTAAAATCTCTACTATATATTCAAAGTGTCATTGTTTCCTTTTTCACTCTGAGTTTACTGTTTTACCGCGGATGAAAAGGCGTTGAATATCCTTGAATATTCACACAATTTCTAACTATGTCTTCCTTGAAGATTCATCAAGTTCTGGAGTTTCCTTTGAAGATTCAGAGATCTCCTTAGTCCACAGTCTAGGAAGAAATTTTTCGCCTTGGTCTACGGCCTGTGTTCTCCCCGGACACTTTTACACGATACGAACACAGAAATGAGTAAGTAAATTCTTCCCTTTGTTCATTGCTTTATAAACCATGTCTGAATTTGCAGAGAGGGAGAGTGGATCAGGGTCAGGTTCTGAAAGATTCAATGAGGAGCGAACCCTGACAAAGTCCTTGGTCGGTGAAGAAAGGCTCTCCCCAGAGGGGGGCCTTGAGAGGGTGAGTATTATGAATCACAACAAGCCATGGGGTCTGAAGTGGAAACGATTTTTGAATTTTTTGCGCTAAAGTGTGCATGTAACCTTACTGATTCTGTGATTGCCTCGCTAAGGGATCTGTACTATATTCCCAACGATTATGTGATCAGACGCCCCCACGCTGGGGAGCGCACCTGCAGGATCACGGGTCAGGAACTTTGTATATATTTAGATATGCTTTGGGCCAAAGTTTTCCTGCCGCTACCTACTTTTATAGTGAAGATGTTAAAATACTATAGTCTAGTCCACGGGCAGGTAATGCCCACTACATGTAAGAACATAGCGGGATTTGTGATCTACCTCAACCAATTGAATATAGCCGGGGAGGCGGGGAGGAGAGGATTTGGTTCCTTGAATATAAAACCTATTTTAACCTTGTTCTGATACTGTTTCCATCTGAAAGAACATGATATCATTAGCTGGTACTATTTTGCATGGAAGAATAAGATGCCTAAAGTCGTCGTCGGGAAACCTACATTCATTAACCAGTGGGAGGGCAGGTTTTTCTTTGTGTCTTGAGCCTTGGGATTGCCGACGTATAATCGTTGGGAGATGATCAGCTCGGACCCATTCAATTCCAACCCACTATTGAACCAAGATGAGAGTTATGACATCGAACTCATCTAAAGGGGATCGCCCGAGACCGTCAAAGAGCTTGGTGACCCATTCTTACTTGTTTGTGCGGGATTGCTAGGTGAGATAGAAAAATCTTGTACGATATGTTATGTTCTTTTTTGCCTTTGCTTCATTCTCGATGTTGATTAGCCATTCTAATACTGACCCATTTGCATCTGTCTTTTGCAGCGGACCTTATTGAGGAAGAGCTTAAGGTGCAGACAGTTGCGGTGACGAAGAGAAAGAATGTCTATGTGAAGTTCAAATGAGGGAATAGTGGTAAAGTAGTTACCCTTTCTACTGTCGAGCCGACCGTCGCCGCCCCGATAAGGGTTTCTCCATTATCTCAAATTCCTCCATCATCTAGTCGGAACAGTTCATAGAACAGGAGCTAGGATGAGGTGGACGCGGAAGGGGCTCGTATTTATTCTCAGGCCCTTTTGCCTTCATGGAAGACTTTGGATTTTTCTGGCACTAACGCACTTGAGGGGGTCGGGCAGACCCTTAGCCTTCTTTGTCCGAGAGCCTACCTGTGATTTCTTCCCTAATCGGGATTTTTGCGATGTAGGGGCACACAATACTCCCATTAGTCTGGCCCCGCAGGTGCCTCCAACTAAATTCCCCCAGTTTAGATGTCTGATCTAAATGCCAATCGTGATCGTACCGACGGTCAAGTTTTCAACCTTGGTTGGGCACTCACTACCGATGATACTGCTCTTAAGGATCCATGCGTGGCCACTGAGATACTATTAGGGACCCGCTTACCACGGGATGCAAAATTTATGCCGAATCTACAGACACCGCCCCTCCATTCATCTAACCGAACTATAGTTACCTCGGTAAGTTTATTACTATACCTCTTTCTCATATTTACTTGCAATATTATCCTCACCATGTGTTGTGGTTTTTCACTATGTGAATTGTTTGTAGCTGATCAATTACTCGGTGGACACCGACAAGAGGTTAGGTTTACTCGCAAACCAAGTCCAGTATGCCAAATTTTGCAGGGAAGAGGTGATAAAGGAAGAATGCAATGTCGGCCGAGGTAAGGAAACTCACGGACGAGGTGGAGTTACTAAAGGAGTCTCCCCAACGGAAACAACAAGTTAGATCTGATGAAAGTCAGCTCCAGGAACAAGCTGTCTCTAGGGAGGCCACTGCCTTGAAGAGCTAGTCAAAGCTGGAGACATCTATCCACAGAATCAAGAGAGGACAAAGAAACTTGAAACCAATCTGTTTGAGTAGAAGAAGATGGTTGCGGCTGTCATGGACCAATGCAGGAGAGATGTTAAGGGTATTGCCCACTATGCGGTAAAGATGTATAAGAGTTCGAAGGCATATAAGGATGAGATTGCTGGTAAGTCAAGTCGAGGCTGCCCTTGCGAAGCTTCGTTCTTGAACAATGTCCCAACTTTGACTTTAGCCGGTGTGGCAAAGTGAAAGAGCTCCTATATCAAGAGGCCACAAAGGGTGAAGAAGATGATGGTGGTGAGGTCATTACTGAGCCTGAGTCCGCAATGGAAGAACTGATTTCGGTGGATGACGATACTCATGCTCAAATCATGTCTGTCATCGAACAGATGACTGCTCTGGCCATGGATCATCCCACGTCTCCTCTTACTGAGGATATGTTAAATTTGGGCCGGGGACAGGTTGATGATGCTACCGCTGATTCCCAAATTCTTCCTTCTTTAACCCTAGCTTCGGGTAATCCTCCTCCTCCTACTGCCTCATGACCTTTCATAAATGTAGTCCGAACTTTTCTTTTGAGATGATGTAATTTTTGTAATTTTTGGTCAAGTACCTTTTGCACGGACATTCCATTTCCTAATAGTGCATTTACATATTTCAAAAACGCCGACACCAAGTGCGAAAGCTAGCGTAACAAGGTTTGCGAACATCATTGTCCGTGCAAAAGGTACTTGACCAATTGTGCTTGATCGTACCGAGTTGGATTGACCAATGGGTTGCTTAAGTTGATGAAATCTGATCTATCCTCCTCAGTCAATGGTGCTCGGTTGTGCCGAACTGGATTGGTTGATGGTTCGTTTAAGTTGATGAAATCCGATCTACCCTCCTTGATCAATGGTGCTTGATCGTGCCAAGCTGGATTGATCGATGGGTTGCTTAAGTTAATGAAATCCGATCTACATGGCAAGTTGTTGGGTATGTGAAAATTTCCATTGATTCTTTAAAAAAAATATAAGGAGAGTACATTAGGGCCCCGTTTGACAACACTCCAGCTCCTTACTTCTTAGCTCCGGAACAAATCCGGAGTAGAATGGTGATTGATAAACACGGTTCAAGTTTTGACTCCCATGGAGTGAACCGCTCCAAAAATGCCTCAGAGAGCTAAAAAACTGGAGCTAAAAAAACTTACTTCTCTTGCTCCGGAGCTATTACCACTAATGACTGTCATCACCACCACCACTAGCACTGCCATCATCACCACCACCCCTCCACCGCCACCATCCCCACCACCACCCACCACCCACAGCCGCCACCACCACCACCACCGCCACCACCGCCGCCACCACCACCACCACCACTGCCACCACCACCACCACCCACCACTTACCATCGATGCCGCCACCACCACCCACCACCTTCCACCATCGCCGCCACCACCACCCACCACCTTCCACCATTGCCGCCATCACCACCACCACCCACCCACCACCTACCACCACTGCCACCACTACCGCCACCGCCACCACCCACCACCGCCGCCACCACCACCTACCAGCACTGTCACCGCCACCACCCACCAGCACCACCACCACTACCACCACCCCCTCATCGCCACCAACACCACCACCACCACCACCAAACAGCATTCTGGAAGCATAGTCTTTTGATTTTGGAGCAGCGTTATCAAACAACATTCTACTCCAAAAATCCTGACTCTGGAGAAGAAGTAGAAAACGACTCTGGACCAGAAGTAGCTCCATGGGAGCTGGAGTGTTATCAAACGGGGATTAGAAATGAAACCTCCAGTGACAAAACTTTCTTAAATTCTTGAGGATTTCCATCCATTTCCTCAAGGTGTAGCCCTATCGATATCTCTGGATGACTCTATATAGGCCCTCCCAGTTAGGCATGAGCTCAACTTGGTGGGTGGTATCTGACACTGCCGTTTTGCGAAGGACAATGTCTTCGACATTGAAGTGGCGCTCCTTTACCCTTTTGTTATTATGCCGAGCTATCCGCTATTGGTATACCTGTAAGACCTGTATCAAACTAATCCGGTCTTATCACCTTGAACCAGGTTTACCCATCATGGTTGAGTCAAATGGACCAAGGGCATGAAGGAGATCATGATCCCAGGTATCAAATCGACCCTAAAACACTCAATTTAAGGGGAGGGTCGCATACCCAGCAAAGGAGGGTCAGACCCCCAAGACCCAAAGTCAGACCCTCAGTTTTATAGGGAGGGTCGGACACCTTAGGAACCCTAGGGTCAACGGGATCATCGACCCTCCCATCGACCCTCAGTTGCCACCGAAACTGAAATTAGGAAATTTCCTAATTTTCGATCTGGAGATCTGGATTCATTCCTAATCTCAAAGGGACTTATTTTAGGATGTTTCTACTCTATTTAAAGGACGTCCCTAAGCCTCTTTCACTCCTTTTACAACCCTAATTGAATTGAGAGAAAGAGAAGAAAAGGAAAAGGAGAAGAAGAGAAGCAAGGAAAAGAAGATAGCAAAAAGGAGAAGAGTTGCAGAGAGGGAGTAATCTTCTCAGATATGGATACTAATTCCATGAGTTTCTACAGACCTTAGGTTAGATAATGATGAGAGTATGATCTCGAAAAAACCCAAACCATCAACCCATGGTTAGGTTTTCATAGAAAACTATGGGCGATTACATGAAAGCTATCTAGGTGGATGATTCATGGTTCTAGACCATGGAATGAATGTTGAATGGACTATAGGAGAAAGCCATAGGACCCCAAACACGAAGGATGGACTAAAAGGAGGGAAATTGACCAAAATCTACCGAGGGTCGCACAGAGGGTCGATGACCATCCGACCCTATGTGATCCTGAGGATCGACCCTCAGTGTTCGGGAAGTCCAGATTGGGGAGGGTCGCACCCAGGGTCGATCATGACTCCGACCCTACCTCGGACCCTCAGTTAACAAAATGGTTTTTAAATTCTGAATAAATTCTAATTAAATTTTATCGGCTTTGTTAGGTCTTCTAGCAATATAATAACATTATAAAGGTAATTCTAAAGCTTGGAAGAGTATCTATTAGCAAGCTAAGGTGAGGGAACAAGACCTAAATTAACTGGTTAATAATAAACTGTTTTAATTCTTGAGTCCAATGCCATATTGATTCTATGCGTGTATGCTTGTATGTGCATTCAACATGCCATCCAATATTTCTATTAATTGTTCATGCATATTTACTTTACTGTTTATAACATGATGATGATGATGATGATAGGAATAGGCATGTGAATGTTTGTGTTTGGCCAGTGTATATGGTGAGGGTAGGGATGGTATCAACCGGTACAACTATGACCGTTCTTCATGGGGTGTATATTGTGTCATGGTCTACTTAAGTCATGTCCAGTGATGTCGTCGTATCGCCATTACCTTAGCAGAACTATTATGTCGTAGAGCATCAGGGGAGGTGGTCTCGGTCCTTGTAGTCTCTGACTCTACCGGGGAGCCTTAGCTCTATCTCTATGGATGTTCTGAGGGATGCTGGGGTGAGGCCTTGGATACACTGTTTGGCATTAGGATTGGTTAGTTGCGAGCCCAGTTTGCAACCCTAGCCAGCAGGGATTTATTTGTTGGTATGGTATCAATCGGTACAGCCATGCCATTTTCATGGGGTGTATATTGTGCCATTTTGGGTGTTGTGGGTGACAGTGCAGGAGTCATTGGGCGTATCCACACACTTGTGTATAGAGGTGCGGCGGCCACCTATCCTTTCTATAGCACAGTGCAAACTTTAAACCGGACCAAAGAGATGAATTGATTGTATGCATATGTATTGTTGCATTGTTTTGTTTGCTCACTGAGCCATGATGTGTGCTCACCCTTTGACGTCGAATATTTTTAGTTGATGATGCAGGTTTAACCGTTGAAGATTATATAAATGCTCCAGAGTATGGGAACGTTGCAGCGATGGTAGCTGAAGATGAAGTGGATACACATGACATCTCTTGGGAGTGCAACTCATGTGTATTCGATTAGATTTTTAGTTTATTCATTTGGATTTATTAAAGACATGTATTTGATATTTATTTATTTATGTCTTAGTTGATACCGAATAATTTCGTTATTTAAATATTAATATCACAATAGATTCTCGATTCATTTTATTATAAGACTTCCGCTATTTGTTTTATTTACTCTGATTATTTATGTGGATGTATGGAGTTTAGATAACACGGATATAGCCTACTCGAGATCCTGGTTGAACCGTTGGTTTGTTAGCGGTTCATTACACCATTCTGAATAGTACGGAATTGGGGTGTGATAACTTGGTATCAGAGCTCTCGTAGGCCTTACCCATTAAACCTGAATACTACCACTAGAGTCCATGAACTGAGTTAGGATAAATTAAAAGCTTTAATACAAACAAACCATAAACACCTGTGTTGGTTGAGACAGAAATTAAACAAGACGATAATGTACATATAAAAGGTGGAACCATATATATACACTCAAACAGAAAGAGAAGACCAAAAATTATCCTAAAAAATAAATAATATAGGGTATTATCTATAAGTTGGGTAGTTATCCAAGTATACAAGGATATAGTACAGTAGCAAGAAGGGAGCTTCTGTAAAGCAGAAAATTGAATACCGAGTTGGTACTCACAAGATATGAAACTCGATGTATGACAAAGATAGGAGACTAATGGCCATACATTATGAATAAGAATAACTACAAGAAGATAAAGTTATACTCTGGGTGACATGGAAACTCAGAGTGAGATCCACCACAAGCTGATCCATTACCCGTTGAGCATTAAGAAGAGGTTGCAACTTGACCCCACTACTATCAGGGTCGAGAATGGATAATGAAAACTCATCTGAGTAGATAATCAGACTATATCGAATTAAAAGAGTGAACAACCAGGCCACTCTAGCCAACCACCTGGACTACCAACTACCTTGGCTATGGTTGTAATAAACTTGGCCCAATAAAATACAAGAGCAACAACAGATGAGACCGACTATGCAAGTTGCTATGTGAATTACTACCCAAGTTGCCGATGCCACATCAACACTTCCGAGTCAAACCAAGTACGGAACCAATTGGTAGCAACACTGTACCCCAACACCTGTTAACTATAATATAGTGCCTACCATATAGCAAGTCCCAGTAATGCACACCCCCGTACAGAAGTTTGGTGCACAACAAGCAGTGTATCAAGGTGGTTACCCTTATCAGCCATCGAAGTATGGGATAGCTACATTATGACAGAATGATCCAACAGGGGTTGAGGAATATTTTCTGAAGATGAAGCCCAAGGAATTTAACGATAAACCGTCGGATCCGTTATGGCCAGCACATTGGATCGACGAGATTGAGAGAAACTTTCACATGATGACTATTACTAAAGAAGAAAAGGTGTTATGTGCCACCTTCATGCTGAAAGGCGATACACATCATTGGTGGAAATCTACCAGGGCATATCTACTGACCAAGCACGCCCTGTTGACTTGGGCAATTTATAAAGAAGCGTTCTTTGAGAAGTATTTTCCCCGAAGCTTCAAGGATTCTATGGAGAAGGAGTTCTTGAGTTTATATCAGGGCCAGATGTCTGTGGATGCATATCAACAGCGTTATGAGGAGCCGTTTTTCTTTGCACCACTTAGTATGCAAGAAGAGGACACCAAAACCTGTAGGTTTGTCACGGGACTCAGATGAAGCATCAGAGAGCACGTGCTGGGCTTAGACAAGAAGATTTATAATGAAGCCGTACAAATTGCTCGAGTTATAGAATCGAGCCAGAAGGAAAGCTATTTTATGCAAAACAGAGGTGTGAAAAGGCCAGCTGGTAATTCTTACAACAGAGGTAATAACAAGACATACAAGCCTTTCCGTACTCAGAATTTCACCGCTGCACCCAAGACCACTCAAGCGGCTCAGCAGCAACCAAAGCCAAATACTGAAAGTTCAAGATGTTATAACTGCAATCAAGTGGGACATATGATGAGAGAGTGTCCTAAAACCCAGAAGCCACAACATCAAGGACGAGTTTATGCTGTTATGTCTGAGGAAGCTGCCGCATCACCCGATGTGGTCACAGGTATGACCTAAACCTTTAAGTTGTATTACAATGTGTAAGAATGTAGACTAAGTTTAAACAAATCACAGGTATCATACCTATAAATGGCATACCCGCCAGAGTACTCTTCGATTCAGGAGCTACTCATTCCTTTATATCTGTGTCGTTTGGAAAGAAGCTGGACTTACCCATCAAAACATTGGACTACAAACTACTTGTACGGTCACCGATGGGGTTAGAAGTAGAATTAGAGAAAGGTTATGGGCCATGTCCAGTTCTCATTGGCGAGAAAACCTTAGATGCAACCTTGATCCAACTTGGGATGGCAGACTTTGATGTCATCTTGGGAATGGACTGGTTAGCTCGGCATTCTGCAAAGATATTATGCGCCGAAAAGAAACTAACATTTAAAGACAAAGAAGGAGCAGAATTTAGTTTTGTGGGAATCAAACTGCCCCGTAAACGCAAGCTCATACTCTCAGCACTAAAGGCTAAGAAGTGCCTTGAGAAGGGGGCAGTCGGGTATCTAGTATCAGTGGTCGACCTAACCAAGGAAGCACCACGAATGGAAGATATTGATGTCGTGCGGGACTATCCCGACATATTTCCAGAGGAACTACCAGGATTACCACTTGATAGAGCCACCGAGTTTTTGATAGACCTTATACCTGGAGCCGCACCAGTATCAAAAGCACCTTATAGAATGGCTCATACTGAACTGAAGGAATTGAAAGTGCAACTACAGGAACTGCTGGACAATGGTTATATTAGACCCAGTATATCACCATGGGGAGCACCGATATTATTCGTAAAGAAGAAGGACGATAGCGTTCGATTATGTATCGACTATCGAGAGCTGAACAAACTGACAATCAAGAATCGATATCCACTACCTCGGATCAATGACTTATTCGATCAGTTGCAAGGAGTGAAAGTATTTTCTAAGATCGACCTTCGTTTCGGTTATCATCAGCTGAAGATTAAAGAGGGTGACATTCCTAAGACAGCTTTCAGGAGCAGATATGGACATTAGGAATTCTTGGTCATGTCTTTTGGACTAACAAACGCACCAGCAACTTTCATGGAACTTATGAACCGGGTTTTCCACGACATGTTGGATACGTCGGTTATAGTATTTATTGATGATATATTGGTATATTCCAAGGACAAGGAAACCCACATTAAGAATCTAAACGCCGCCCTACAACGTTTAATGAAAGAGAAGCTGTATGCAAAATTTTCAAAGTGTGAGTTTTAGCTAAGTGAAGTCGGCTTCCTAGGCCATGTGGTATCCACTGAAGGAATCAAAGTGGACCCCAGCAAGATCGAGGCTATTGTAAAGTGGGAAGCACCAAAAAGTGTTGCAAAAATTAGAAGTTTTCTGGGTTTTACCGATTATTATCGGAGATTCATGGAAGACTATTCCCGGATTGTCATACCTCTCACCAGTCTGACTAAGAAAGGGGAAAAGTTTGTGTGGACGGATAAATGTGAGGGGAGCTTTCAAACATTGAAGGCCAGATTGATATCCGCTCCGATTTTGACTATTCCTGTTCCAAGACAGACATTTACCTTATACACTGATGCGTCAGGACTGGGATTAGGATGTGTGCTTATGCAAGGAGAGTAAGTAATTGCTTATGCCTCAAGACACTTAAAGATACATGAGAAAAATTATCCCACTCATGATCTGGAGTTAGCGGCAGTAGTACATGCTATCAAAATATGGAGACATTACCTATACGGAGAGAAATTTAAGATTAAGTTGGACCATAAAAGTCTTACTTATTTATTTAATTAGAAGGAATTGAATATGAGACAAAGAAGATGGCTGGAACTATTGAAGGACTATGATTGTGATATCCAGTATCATCCGGGGAAAGCTAATGTAGTAGCAGATGCGTTGAGCAGAAAGGCAAGGATAAAATCTCAAGGAGAGGTTAGTCCAACCGCAGCAATGTCTATCGGAATGGTATTCAATCACGACAATGAGCAGTATGTGATAGATACAATAGATGGATCAGCCAACCAAGGGTTTATTCATCGATTTTCAAATATGTTCGCTGCATTGAAAATTATACCGGATATAATGGATGAAGTGAAGACAGCTATCAAATCAGATCCTTATCTGAGAACAGTACAAGAATATATTGAGAAAGGTAGGACTAATCCTGAGTTCACCTTGGACGAAGAGAAAGTATTGAAATACAAAGGAAGAATATGTGTACCTGAAACAGAAAGTGTGGACATTAGACACCGATTGATGAAAAAAGCCCATACCACCATCTATTCGATACATCGTGGAAGTACAAAAATGTATCATGATTTAAAGAAACTGTATTGGTGGAGAGGAATGAAAGCAGATGTAGCTAAGTTCGTGTCTCAATGCCTAAATTGTCAGAAAGTAAAAGCTGAACGACAACGACCCGCAGGACTGTTACAACCGTTACCAGAACCAGCATGGAAATGGGGCTGCATCACTATGGACTTCGTCACGGGATTACCACTGACTCCTCGAGTAGTTGACGCAGTTTGGGTGATTGTAGACCGTCTGACTAAAATAGCTCGCTTCATACCAATACGACCTCAGTATACACTGGAAAGGTTAGCAAAGCTGTATGTGGATAATATTGTTCGATTACACGGTGTACCAGAAAGCATTGTGTCCGACAGAGATCCACGATTTACTTCAAAGTTTTGGGAGGGATTGCAAAAGGCTATGGGTGTAAGACTCGTGTCAATCTAACCCGGTCTTACCACCTTGAACCAGGTTTACCCATCATGGTCGAGTCAAATGGACCAAGGGCGTGAAGGAGATCGAGATCCCAGGTATCAAATCGACCCAAAAATACTTAATTTGAAGGGAGGGTCACATACCTTGCTAAGTAGGGTCGGACCTCCCAAAGCAAAAAGTCAGACCCTCAATTTTGAAGGGAGGGTCGGACATCTTGAACCCTAGGGTCGACGGGATCATCGACCCTCCCATCGACCCTCGGTTACCATAAGAAATATAAATTAGGAAATTTCCTAATTTTCGATTGGGATTCTTTTCTAATCTCAATGGGACTTATTTAGGATGTTCCTACTCTATTTAAAGGACGTCCCTAAGCCTCTTTCACTCCTTTCACAACCCTAATTGAATTGAGAGAAAGAGAAGAGAAGGAAAAGAGGAAGAAGAGAAGCAAGGAAGAAAATTTAGCCAAAAGAGTAGAGTTGCAGAGAAGGAGTATTCTTCTCAGGTATAGATACTAATTCCATGAGTTTCTACAGACCTTAGGTTAGATATTGATGGGAGTGTGATCTCGGAGAAACCCAAACCATCAACCCATGGTTAGGTTTTCTTGGGAAACCATGGGAGATTACATAAAAAAAATCTAGGTGGATTATACATGGTTTCAGACCATGGAATGAATGTAGAATGGAATGTAGGAGCAAGCCATAGGATCCCAAGCACGAAGAATGGACTAAAAGAGGGAATTGGACCAAAGTGCACCGAGGGTCGCACCGAGGGTCGATGACCATCCGACCCTAGGTGATCCTGACCATCGACCCTCAGTGTTCGAGAAGTTCAGAGTTTGGGGAGGGTCGCACCCATGGTCGATCAGGACTCCGACCCTACCTCCGACCCTCAGTTAACAGAATAGTTTTTAAGATCAGAATTAATTCTAATTAAATTCTATCGACTTGTTAGGTCTTCTAGCAATACAATAACAATATAAAGGTGATTATAAAGCTTGGAAAAGTATCTATTAGCAAGCTAAGGTGAGGAAACAGAACTCTAAACTAATTGGTTAATAACAAACTATTTTATATTTCTTGAGTCCAATGCCATGCTTGATTCTATGCGAATATGTTTGTAATGTGCATACAACATGTCATCCAATATTTCTATTATTTGTTCATACATATTTACTTTATTGTTTATAACATGATGATGATGATGATGATGATAGGAATAGGCATGTGATTGTATGTGTGTGGTTGGTGTACTTGATGCGAGCGAGTATCAAGGGAGGTGTGATGAGAACGTCAATACACGTTAACCTTTGGCGGGTTTCAGCACTTTAGTTCTATCTCTAACTCAAGTCTTGTGCATTAGCATCGTCGTATCGCCATTACTTTAGCAGAACTATTATTCCGTAGAGTATCAGGGGAGGTGGTCTCGGTCCTTGTAGTCTCTGACTCCACCGGGGTGCGTTAGCTCTATCTCTATGGACATTCTAAGGGATGCTGGGGTAAGGCCTTAGATACACTGTTTGGCATTAGGATTGGTTAGTTACGAGCCCAGTTTGCAAGCCCTCGCTAACAGGGGCTTACGGGTTGGTATGGCATTATCTAGCAATAAACGTTAACCTTTGTTGTATAATGTCATGATTAGGGTGGATGGGGACGATGATAAACGTTAACTTTTGGGCGGACTTCCACACCCTGTATATAGAGGTGGGGTCAATAAACGTTAACCTTTGACCACCCAACCTTTCTATTGCGCATTGCAAACTATAAACCAGACCAAAGATATGAATTGATTGCATGCATATGTATTGTTGCATTGTTTTGTCTACTCACTGAGCCGTGATGTGTGCTCACCCCTCGACGTCGAATATTTTTAGTTGATGATGCAGGTTATACGGTTGAAGATTATATGAATGCTCTAGCATACGGGAATGTGGCGGCGACGGAAGCTGAAGCTGAAGTAGATACACATGACTCCTCTTGCGAGTACAACTCATGTGTATTCGATTAGATTTTTCTTAGGTTTCTTTATTTGAATTTAATAAAGACATGTATTTGTTAATTATTTATGTCCCAGTTGATACAGAATAATTTGCTATTTAATATTTATATCACAGTAGATTCTAAGTTCATTTTATTATAAGATTTTTGCTATTGTGTATTTACTCTGATTATGATTATGGATGTGTGGAAGTTTAGATAACACGGATATAGCCTACTTGAGATCCTGGTTGAACCGTTGGTTTGCTAGCGGTTCATCACACCATTCTGAATAGTGCGGAATTGGGGTGTGACAACTTGGTATCAGAGCATCTCAGGCCTTGTCTGCTGAACTAACATACATTCAAGACAATTATGAACTGAGTTAGGATAAATTAAAAGCTTTAATACAAACAAACCATAAACACCTGTGTTGGTTGAGACAGAAATTAAACAAGACGATAATGTACATATAAAAGGTGGAACCATATATACACACTTAAACAGAAAGAGAAGACCAAAAATTATCCTGATAAACCAATAATATAGGGTATTATCTATAAGTTGGGTAGTGTCTAAGTATACAAGTGATATTGTACAGTAGCAAGAAGGAAGCATCTGTACAGTAGAAAATTGGAATACTGAGTTGGTACTCACAAAATGTGAAACTCGATGTAGGACTGAAGAAGAAGTAAAATGGCTAGTAATGCCAAAACCCCTATAGAGATAAAGGAAAAGATATCGGGCTAAATCTAAAGGACATGATCAAGTACGGAACCAATTGGTAGCATCATTGTACCCCAACACCTGTTAGCTATAACACAGTGCCTACCATACAACAAGTCCAAGTAATGCACACCTTAGTGTAGAAGTTTGGTGCACAACAAGCAGTGTATCAAGGTGGTTAATCTTATCAGCCACCGATGTATGGGATAGTTGTAAGACCAGTGTCAATCTAACCCGGTCTTACCACCTTGAACCAGGTTTACCCATTATGGTCGAGTCAAATGGACCAAGGACGTGAAGGAGATCGAGATCCCAAGTATCAAATCGACCCAAAAATACTTAAAATAGGGGAAGGGTCGCATACCCAGCTAAGCAGGGTCGGACCTCCCAAAATAGAAAGTCAGACCCTCAGTTTTGAAGGGAGGGTCGGACAGCTTAAGACCCTAGGGTTGACGGGATCATCGACCCTCCCATCGACCCTCTGTTTCTGTCGAATATAGAAATTTGGAAATTTCTATATTTTTCGATTGGGATTCTTTCCAAATCTCAGAGGGACTTATTTAGGATGTTCATAGTCTATTTAAAGGACGTCCCTAAGCTACTTTCACTCCTTTCACAACCCTAATTGAATTGAGAGAAAGAGAGGAGAAGAAAAGAGGAAGAAGAGAGGCAAGCAAGAGAACTTAGCAAAAAGGAGAAAAATTTTAGAGAAGGAGTAATCTTCTCAGGTATGGATACTAATTCCATGAATTTTTATAGACCTTAGGTTAGTAATTGTTGAGAGGATGATCTCGAAGAAACCCAAACCACCAATCTATGGTTAGGTTCCATGGAAAACCATAGAAGAATGCATGAAAGCTATCTAGGTGGGTTATACATGGTTTCAGACCATGGAATGAATGTAGAATGGAATGTAGGAGCAAGCCATAGGATCCCAAACACGAAGAATGGATTAAAAGAGGGAATTGGATCAAAGTGCACCAAGGGTCGCACCCAGGGTCGATAGACCATCCGACCCTAGGTATTCCTGACCATCGACCCTCAGCATTCGGGAAGTTCAGAAAGAGGGAAGGGTCGGTAGACCCATCGACCCTAGCATCGACCCTACCTCCGACCCTCAGTTAACACCATGGTTTTTAATTCTGAATAAATTTTAATTAAATTCTATCGACTTTGTTAGGTCTTCTAGAAATATAATAACACTGTAAAGGTGATTCTAAAGCTTGGAAAAGTATCTATTAGCAAGCTAAGGTGAGGAACCTTAACTCCAAACTAAATGGGTTAATAATAAACTGTTTTCTATTTTTTTGAGTCCTATGCTATGCTTGATTCTATGCGAATATGTTTGTAAGGTGCATACAGCATGCCATCCAATATTTCTATTACTTGTTCATGCATATTTACTTTATTGTTTATAACATGATGATGATGATGATAGGAATAGGCATGTGCTTGTATGTGTGTGGTTGATGTGCTTGATGCGAGCGAGTATCAGGGGAGGTGTGATGAGAACGTCAATAAACGTTAACCTTTGGCGGGTCTCAGCACTTTAGCTCTATCTCTAACTCAAGTCTTGTGCATTAGCATCGTCGTATCGCCATTACTTTAGCAGAACTATTATGTCGTAGAGTATCAGGGGAGGTGGTCTCGGTCCTTGTAGTCTCTGACTCTACCGGGGGGCCTTAGCTCTATCTCTATGGGCATTCTGAGGGATGCTGGGGTGAGGCCTTGGATACACTGTTTGGCATTAGGATTGGTTAGTTGCGAGCCCAGTTTGCAGCCCTTGCCAATAGGGGCTTACGTGTTGGTATGGCAATATATGACAATAACCGTTAACCTTTGTTATATACTGTTCATGATTGGGTGCATGTGAGTTGATGATAAACGTGATCTTCGGGTAACGTCACACACTCTTGTATAGAGGCGGAGTCAATAAACGTGACCTTTGGCTACCGAAACCTTTTTATTGCATACTGCAAACTTTAAAACTGGACCAAAGATATAAATTGACTTTTTGCATGCATATGTATTGTTGCATTGTTTTGGCTACTCACTGAGCCGTGTTGTGTGCTCACCCCTCGATGTCGAATATTTCTAGTTGATGATGCAGGTTATACGGTTGAAGATTTTATAAATGCTCCTGCGTACGGGACGGTAGCAGCAATGGAAGTTGAAGCTGAAGTGGATACACACGACTCCTCTTGCGAGTGCAACTCGTGTGTATTTGATTAGACATTTTATAGGTTTCTTTATTGGATTTATTCAGACATGTATTTGATATTTAATATTTATGTCTCAGTTGAATACAGAATAATTTGCTATTAAATTATTAATATCATTTAGTTTCTCAGTTCATCTTATTATAAGATTTCCGCTATTGTGTATTACTCTGATTATGATTACGGATGTGTGTAAGTTGGATAACGCGGGGATAGCCTATTTGAGATCTTGGTTGAACCGTTGGTTATTTAGCGGTTCATCACACCATTCTGGTTAGACCAAAATTGGGGTGTGACAATAGTTGCATCATGACAGAATGATCCGACCAAGGATTGAGGCATATTTTCTGAATACGAAGCCTTAAACGTTTTCAGCAGAGAAACAAATCTAATTGTGGCCATATAACTGGACATGTTTATATAGGATGCGATGCATTATTGATTTACTCTTATGATTATAGAGGATGCACATACCCGATTTTAATTTCTCGGGCCTTGACAGGATACCTTCTTGATTTAACCTGTCAATTGGAGTTATAGATATTGTTTCTTTAGTATTAGTCCTGATTATACCAATCTGAACCACTCTCATGATCGACCACATGAACAGATATATGAACTGAAAGAATAGTTAAATGTTTAATCGTCTTGAGCGTACATTTTCTGATTTATACCTGATTTATTGATGTACGAAATCTTTCTCCAGATTATGCCTGATTTACTGATGTACGAAAACTTTCTCCAGATTTACTCCTGTAGTGTCTTGACCAATGGCACTATATACTCGATAGAACCTGTAATCATAAGGTTAAGAACTGTAAAACCTCTATTTTCATGTTTTTAGACCACCGTGAGACTTAATGACCTTTGGATGCCGGTTGGATTACCACAGATTTACACCTGATTCTTTAAACCTAGGTTCACTAGATAAAGCTAGTGTTTTCATTATGCTAAAGCAACAGAAGGAAGTGAATCACTTTTGGATGAACATTTTGATTCATACACTCCTTGATCTTTGTTGATAAAGATGATTAGTGATAATGGAATTATTGAAAGTATGTTGCCTAAGAAAAAAAAAAGCTGATCCTCTCTATGCTAAAAGCGAAGAGATGCTTTCAAGAGTAATGAGTTGGATATATGGTATATGTGGTCTACATTTCCAAAGAAGCACCACAGATGGAAGATATTGATGTGATGCATAAATTTCAGGTATGTTTCCAGGAGACTCACCTGGGTTACCATCTGATCAGGTGACGAGTTCGTCATCGACTTGTTACCCAAGGACGATACTTATGTCAAAGGCACCTATGAATAGCTCTTCTAGAATTGAAGGAACTGAAACTCAACTACAAGAGTTATTAGACTAAGGTCCTAATAAGCTAAGTGTTGCATCACGGGAAGTGCCAATGCAATTCGTGCTGTCTGCGTATAGACTACCAAGAATCGAACAAGCTCATGATCAAGAATTGATATCTATCACATCGGATTGATGACTTGTTTAAACAGTTGCAAAGAGCAAGGGTATTTTCTAAGATTGATCTTCGATCAAGATATCATCATCTAAAGAATTTGGACAGCGATATCTCGAAGATAGCTTTTAGAATCGGGATTAGCCAACTATGAGATCTCGATTATGTCTTTTGGATTAACGAACGCACTAGCAACTTTTATGGAACTAATGAACCGGATTTTCCACGACATGTTGGATACGTCGGTTATAATATTTATTGATGATATATTGGTATATTCCAAGGACAAGGAAACCCACGTTAAGAATCTAAACACCGCCCTACAACGTTTAATGAAAGAGAAGCTGTATGCAAAATTTTCAAAGTGTGAGTTTTGGCTAAGTGAAGTCGCCTTCCTAGGCCATGTAGTATCCGCTGAAGGAATCAAAGTGGACCTCAGCAAGATCGAGGCTATTGTAAAGTGAGAAGCACCAAAGGGCGTTTCAGAAATTAGAAGTTTTCTGGGTCTAGCTGATTATTATCGGAGATTCGTAGAAGACTATTCTCGGATTGTCGTACCTCTCACCAGTTTGACTAAGAAAGGTGAAAAGTTCGTATGGACCGATAAAAGTGAGAAGAGTTTCCAAACGCTGAAGACCAGATTGATATCCGCTCCGATTTTGACTATTCCCGTTCCAGGACAGACATTTACTCTATAAACTGATGCGTCGGGACTGGGACTGGGATGTGTGCTTATGCAAGGAGAGCAAGTGATTGCTTATGCTTCAAGACAGTTAAAGGTACATGAGAAAAATTATCCCACTCATCATCTGGAGCTAGCGACAGTAGTGCATGCTGTCAAGATATGGAGACATTACCTATACGAAGAGAAATTCCAGATTAAGTCAGACGATAAATGTCTTACTTATCTATTTAATCAAAAGGAATTGAATATGAGACAAAGAAGATGGTTGGAACTACTAAAAGACTATGATTGTGATATCCAGTATCATCCGGGAAAAGCGAACGTAGTAGCGGATGCGTTAAGCCGAAAAGGAATGATAAAATCGCAAGGAGAGGTTAGCACAACTGCAGCAATGTGTACTATCGGAATGGTATTCAATCACGACAATGAGCAATATGTGATAGATGCAACGGATGAGTCAGCCAACCAAGGGTTCATTCATCGGTTTTCAAATATGTTCGCTGCATTGAAGATTATACCGGACATAATGGATGAAGTGAAGGCAGCTATCAAATCGGATCCTTATCTGAGAACAGTACAAGAAGATATCGAGAAAGGTACGACCAATCCTGAGTTCACCTTGGACGAAGAGAAAGTACTGAAATACAAAGGAAGAATATGTGTACCGGAAACAGAAAATATGGACATTAGACACCGACTGATGAAAGAAGCCCATACCACCATCTATTCGATACATCCTGGAAGTACAAAAATGTATCATGATCTAAAGAAACTATATTGGTGGAGGGATGAAAGTAGATGTAGCCAAGTTAGTGTCTCAATGCCTAAATTGTCAGAAAGTAAAGGTTGAACGACAAAGACCCACAGGACTGTTACAGCCATTATCGGAACCAGCATGGAAATGGGGCTGCATCACTATGGACTTCGTCACGGGACTACCAATGACTCCTCGAGTAGTTGACGCAGTTTGGGTGATTGTGGACTGTCTGACTAAAACAGCTCGCTTCATACCGATACGACCTCAGTATACCTCGGAGAGGTTAGCAAAGCTGTATGTGGATAATATTGTTCGATTACATGGTGTTCCAGAAAGCATTGTGTCTGATAGAGATCCACGATTTACTTCCAAGTTTTGGAAAGGATTGCAAAAGGCTATGGGTACAACATTGAAGTTCAGTACTGCATTCCACCCACAGAGAGACGGACAGTCAGAGCATACAATTCAGATTCTAGAAGATATGCTACGAGCATGTGTAATTGATTTCAAAGGATCATGGGATGAAAAGTTACCATTGATCGAGTTCGCTTATAACAATAGCTATCAGGATACTATACAGATGTCACCTTATGAGGCACTGTATGGCAGAAAGTATCGAACTCCTCTGTTTTGGAATGAAGTTGAAGAACATAGTATTGTTGGGCCGGAATTTGTTGAAGAGACTTGCCGAGTGGTCGACATTATCAAGGAAAGAGTAAGAACAGCTCAGAATCGTCAGAAGCAATATGCAAATACTTGACCGCAGAGATCTGGAGTTCGCCGTAGGTGATAAAGTATTTTGAAAGTATTGCCTATGCGAGGTTTGAAAAGGTTCGGACAGAAAGGGAAACTATGTCCAAGATATGTCGGGCCATATGAGATTCTAGCTAAGCGTGGTAAAGTGTATTATCAGTTAGCACTATCACCATCTATGTCGAGTGTGCATGACGTATTTCACATTTCCCTATTGAAGAAGTATGTCAAGGATCCAACGCACGTTTTGACAGTAGATTTGCCGGAATTGAATGATTATTTGACATTTGAAGTAACACCAACAGAAATCACCAGCCGAAAGGTTCAACTTCTACGCAACCGAGATATCTATTATGTTAAGGTCACATGGAAAAGTAGAGACATGGAAGAAATTACATGGGAAGAAGAAAATACGATGCGGAAGCAATACCCTCACTTATTTGATTCATAAGGTACGTACAATTTTGAGGATGAAATTTTTATAAGTAGGGGGGAATTGTAAGACCCATGTCAATCTAACCCGGTCTTACCACCTTGAACCAGGTTTACCCATCATGGTCGAGTCAAATGGACCAAGGGCGTGAAGGAGATTGAGATCCCAGGTATCAAATCGACCCAAAAACACTTAATTTGAAGGGAGGGTCGTATACCCAGCTAAGCAGGGTCGAACCTCCCAAAGCAGAAAGTCAGACCCTCAATTTTGAAGGGAGGGTCGGACATCTTGAACCCTAGGGTCGATGGGATCATCGACCCTCCCATCGACCCTCGGTTACCGTAAGAAATAGAAATTAGGAAATTTCCTAATTTTCGATTGGGATTCTTTCCTAATATCCATGGGACTTATTTAGGATGTTCCTACTCTATTTACAGGATGTCCCTAAGCCTCTTTCACTCTTCCATGTGTATTCGATTAGATTTTTCTTGGGTTTCTTTATTTGAATTTAATAAAGACATGTACTTGATAATTATTTATGTCCCAGTTGATACAGAATAATTTGCTATTTAATATTTATATCACAATAGATTCTCAGTTCATTTTATTATAAGATTTCCGCTATTGTATATTTACTCTGATTATGATTATGGATGTGTGGAAGTTTAGATAACACGGATATAGCCTACTCGAGATCCTGGTTGAACCGTTGGTTTGCTAGCGGTTCATCACACCATTATAAACAGTGCGGAATTGGGGTGTGACAATGGGAACAACATTGATGTTCAGTACCGCATTCCACCCACAGACAGATGGACAGTCAGCGTACAATCCAGATTCTTGAAGATATGCTACGAGCATGTGTAATTGATTTCAAGGGATCATGGGATGAAAGACTACTACTGATCGAGTTCGCTTATAACAATAGCTATCAGGCTACTATTCAGATGTCACCTTATGAAGCACTGTATGGCAGAAAGTGTCGAACTCCTTTGTTTTGGAATGAAGTGGGAGAGCGTAGTATTGTTGGACCGGAGTTTGTTGAAGAGACTTGTCGAGTGGTTGACATTATCAAGGAAAGAGTGAGAACAGCTCAGAACCGTCAGAAGCAATATGCAGATACTCAACGCAGAGATCTTGAGTTCGCTGTAGGTGATAAAGTATTCTTGAAGGTATCGCCTATGCAAGGATTGAAAAGGTTCGGACAAAAAGGGAAACTAAGTCCAAGATATGTCGGGCCGTATGAGATCTTAGCTAAGCGTGGGAAAGTAGCTTATCAGTTAGCACTACCACCATCTATGTCAAGTGTGCATGACGTTTTCATATTTTCCTATTGAAGAAGTATGTCAAGGATCCAACGCACGTGTTGACAGTAGATTTACCGGAATTGACTGATGATTTATCATTCGAAGTAACACCAACAGAAATCACCAGCCGAAAGGTTCAACGACTACGCAACCGAGATATCTACTATGTTAAGGTCACCTAGAAAAGTAGAGACATGGAAGAAATTACATGGGAAGAAGAAAATGCTATGTGAAAGCAATACCCTCACTTATTTGATTCTGAAGGTACGTACAATTTCGAGGATGAAATTTTTTTAAGTAGGGGGGAGTTGTAAGACCCGTATCAAACTAACCAAGTCTTATCACCTTGAACCAAGTTTACCCATCATGGTTGAGTCAAATGGACCAAGGGCGTGAAGGAGATCATGATCCCAGGTATCAAATCAACCCTAAAACACTCAATTTAAGGGGAGGGTCGCATACCCAGCAAAGGAGGGTCGGACCCCCCAAGACAGAAAGTCAGACCCTCAGTTTTATAGGGAGGGTCGGACACCTTAGGAACCCTAGGGTCGACTGGATCATCAACCCTCCCATCGACCCTCAGTTGCCGCCGAAACTGAAATTAGGAAATTTTCTAATTTTCGATATGGATTCTTTCATAATCTCAAAGGGACTTATTTTAGGATGTTTCTACTCTATTTAAAGGACGTCCCTAAGCCTCTTTCACTCCTTTTACAACCCTAATTGAATTGAGAGAAAGAGAAGAGAAGGAAAAGGAGAAGAAGAGAAGCAAGGAAAAGAAGATAGCAAAAAGGAGAAGAGTTGCAGAGAGGGAGTAATCTTCTCAGGTATGGATACTAATTCCATGAGTTTCTACAGACCTTAGGTTAGATAATGATGAAAGTACGATCTCGGAAAAACCCAAACCATCAGACCATGGTTAGGTTTTCATAGAAAACTATGGGAGATTACATGAAAGCTATCTAGGTGGATGATTCATGGTTCTAGACCATGGAATGAATGTTGAATGGACTGTAGGAGAAAGCCATAGGACCCCAAACACGAAGGATGGACTAAAAGGAGGGAAATTGACCAAAATCTACCGAGGGTCGCACAGAGGGTCGATGACCATCCGACCCTATGTGATCCTGAGGATCGACCCTCAGTGTTCGGGAAGTCCAGATTGGGGAGGGTCGCACCCAGGATCGATCATGACTCCGACCCTACCTCCGACCCTTAGTTAACAGAATGGTTTTTAAATTCTGAATAAATTCTAATTAAATTTTATCGGCTTTGTTAGGTCTTCTAGCAATATAATAATATTATAAAGGTGATTCTAAAGCTTGGAAGAGTATCTATTAGCAAGCTATGGTGAGGGAACAAGACCTAAACTAATTGGTTAATAATAAACTGTTTTAATTCTTGAGTCCAATGCCATATTGATTCTATGCGTGTATGCTTGTATGTGCATTCAACATGCCATCCAATATTTCTATTAATTGTTCATGCATATTTACTTTACTGTTTATAACATGATGATGATGATGATGATGATAGGAATAGGCATGTGAATGTTTGTGTTTGGCCAGTGTAGATGGTGAGGGTAGGGATGGTATCAACCGGTACAATCATGATCATTCTTCATGGGGTGAATATTGTGCCATGGTCTACTTAAGTCATGTCCACTGAAGTCGTCATATCGCCATTACCTTAGCAGAACTATTATGTCGTAGAGCATCAGGGGAGGTGGTCTCGGTCCTTGTAGTCTCTGACTCTACCGGGGAGCCTTAGCTCTATCTCTATGGATGTTCTGAGGGATGCTGGGGTGAGTCCTTGGATACACTATTTGGCATTAGGATTGGTTAGTTGCGAGCCCAGTTTGCAACCCTAGCTAGCAGGGGTTTATTTGTTGGTATGGTATCAACCGGTACAGCCATGCCATTTTCATGGGGTGTATATTGTGCCATTTTGGATGCTGTGGGCGATAGTGCAAGAGTCATTGGGCGTATCCACACACTTGTGTATAGAGGTGCGGCGGCCACCTATCCTTTCTATAGCACAGTGCAAACTTTAAACCGGACCAAAGAGATGAATTGATTGCATGCATATGTATTGTTGCATTGTTTTGTTTTCTCACTGAGCCATGATGTATGCTCACCCTTCGACGTCAAATATTTTTAGTTATGCAGGTTTAACCGATGAAGATTATATAAATGCTCCAGAGTACGGGAATGTTGCAGCGATGGTAACTGAAGATGAAGTGGATACACATGACATCTCTTGCGAGTGCAACTCATGTGTATTCGATTAGATTTTTAGTTTATTCATTTGGATTTACTAAATACATGTATTGGATATTTATTTATTTATGTCTTAGTTGATACAAAATAATTTTGTTATTTAAATATTGATATCACAATAGATTCTCAGTTCATTTTATTATAAGACTTCCGCTATTTGTTTTATTTACTCTGATTATTTATGTGGATGTATGGAGTTTAGATAACACGGATATAGCCTACTCGAGATCCTGGTTGAACCGTTGGTTTATTAGCGGTTCATCACACCATTCTGAATAATGTGGAATTGAGGTGTGACAATACCGCAATTTGGAGTTGGGCTTGGTCTCTTGTTTCTTCGAGCAAATCCAAATTGATTCACAGACCATCATTGTAAGACCTGCATGCCACGAACCCGGCCTAACCTTATATTTTGTATCGGGACCCGTCTACATATCATGGTCGAGCCAAATGGACCAAGTGTGTGAAGAAAAACCAAGACCCAATATGAAAATTTACTCAAAAATAGTCAAAATGAGGGTAGGGTCGCTGGTTTTAATAGGCAGGTCCGACCCCCCCATCGACCCTCACCATTGACCCGTGACCAGGGGTCACAGGGGTCTATGAATTGTTCGACCCCCCCCCATCACCCCCCATCGACCCCTGGTAATCGGGAAAAACAGCATGAACCGAAAATTAGGAAACTTTCCTAATTTCAATTGGAACCTTTCCTAAACTCAATGGGACTTATTTTGGGAGGTTTTACTCTATAAATAGGATGTCCCTAAGCCTCTTTCACTCCTTTTACAACCCTAATTGGATTGAGAGAAAGAGAAGAGAAGGAATAGAAGGTGAAGAGAAAGAGAATTAAAGAAGAAGACCAAGGAGGAGGAAATTCAGAGGAAACTCTAAATCTCAGCAAACCTAAGGTATGTATACATTCCCCATGATTTATTTAAGACCTTAGAATGGTTTATGAAGAGGGTATGACTTAGAAGAAACCCAAATCACCCATCCATGGTTAGGTTTCAATGGAAACCATGAAGGAGATCATTGAAACCATGTAGGTGAATAAAGAATAGTTCTAAACCATAGAACATGTATGGAATGGACTATAAAAGGAAGCCATAGGACCCAAACATGAAAGAATGGACGAAATTTGATATTTTTGACTCAAACCATGGGGGCTCGCACTTAGGGTCGATGGAGCCTCCGACCCTAGCATCCACCCCCAGCATTCGGGAAGTTCAGGAAAGGAGGGGTAGCACCTAGGGTTGATGGAACATCCGACCCTAGGCATCGACCCCCAGTTAACAGCAAGCTATAAAAATTAGAATAAATTCTAATTAAATTCTATCGACTTTGTTAGGTCTTCTAGCGATATAATATTGATATAAAGGTGATTCTTAAGGCTTGAAAGAGGACCTACAAACATGCAAAGGTGAGGAAACAAGACTCTTAACTAATTGGTTAATAATAAACTGTTTTATTTCTTGAGTCCGAAGCTATGCTTGATTCTATGCGAATATATTGTAATGTGCATACAACATGTCATCCAATATTTCTATTATTTATTCATGCATAATTACTTTATTATTTATAACATGATGATGATGATGATGATAGGAATAGGCATGTGAATGTATGTGTGTGGTTGGTGTACTTGATGCGAGCGAGTATCAGGGGGGGTGTCCTAGGCTGGGCCTCAGCACTCTAGCTCTATCTCTAACTCAAGTCTTGTGCATTAGCATCGTCGTATCGCCCTTACTTTAGCAGAACTATTACATCGTAGAGCATCAGGGGAGGTGGTCTCGGTCCTTGTAGTCTCTGCTGACTCTACCAGGGGGCTCTAGCTCTATCTCTATGGACGTTCTGAGGGATGTTGGGGTGAGGCCTTGGATACACTGTTTGGCATTAGGATTGGTTAGTTGCGAGCCCAGTTTGCAGTCCTTGCCAGCAGGGGCTTACGTATTGGTATGGCACTGTACAGCAATAAACGTTAACATTTGTTGTACAATGTTCATGAATTGGGTGCTTGTGAGTCGACGATAAATGTTACCCTCGGGCGGCGTCACACACTTGTGTATAGAGGCGGGGTCAATAAACGTTAACCTTTGACCACCCAAACCTTTCTATTGCATATTGCAAACTTTAAAACAGACCAAAGATATGAATTGATTGTATGCATATGTATTTTTGCATTGTTTTGTTTACTCACTGAGCTCAAGTTGGAGAGCTGACCCTCGCGCGCAAAATTCTTTTTAGTTTCTGATGTTGCAGGTACTATGATTGAAGATTTTGTCTACACGCCAACATATGAACGGGTGGAGGCTATGAATGAGCAAGCTGTGGAGAACGAACATGGTTCGTTAAGTGAGCGTTTCAACGGTGGATACGTTTAGTGTTTAGTTTTCGTATTTGGATAGTGTATATGTATTAAGTTATGTTTTGGTTACTTGGAAATAAATGAAATATTAATTATTTATCATGATTAGACCTCAGTTCATTATATGTGAGACTTTCGCTATTTATTTTATTACCTCTGATTAATGTGGAATGTGTTTTGGTTTATCATATGTGGGATAGCCTATTGTGAGATCCTGGTTGAACCATTGGTTTATTGACGGTTCATCACACCATTCTGGTTGGAGCAAAATTGGGGTGTGACAACTTGGTATCAGAGCTCTCGTAGGCCTTACCCATTAAACCTTAATACTTCCACTAGAGTCCATGAACTGAGTTAAGATAAATTAAAAACTTTAATACAAACACACAATAAGCACCTGTATTGGTTGAGACAGAACCTAAACAAGACAATAATGTACATATAAAAGGTGGAACCATATATATACACTCACACAGAAAGAGAAGACCAAAAATTATCCTAATAAACAAACAATATAGGGTATTATCTAGAAGTTGGGCAGTTATCCAAATATACAGGGATATAGTACAGTAGCAAGAAGGGAGCTTCTGTAAAGCAGAAAATTGGAATACCGAGTTGGTACTCACAAGATGTGAAACTCGATGTAGGACAGAGGAAGGAGAAAATGGCTAGTAATGCCTAATTCCCTGCAAAGGTAAAGGGAAAGATCTCAGGCCGAATTCAACAGAGATAGGAGAATAACGGCCCTACATTAAGAATAAGAGTAACTACAAGAAGATAAAGCTATACCCCTGAGTGACATGGAGACTCAGAGTGAAATCTACTACACGCTGATCCATTACCCGCTTAGCATTAAGATGAGGTTACAAATTGACCCCTTCACTATCTGGGTCGAGAACGGGTAGTGAAAACTCATCTGAGTTGGTAATCAGATTAGAGAAAATAAGAGGAAGTGAACAACCAGGCCACTCCAGCCAACCACCTGGACTACCAATTACCTTGGTTACGGTTGTAATAAACTTGGCCCAATAAAATACAAGAGCAACCACAAATGAGATCGACTATGCAAGTTGCTATCCAAATTGCCAATGCTACATCAACACCTCTGGGTCAAACCAAGTATGGTACCAATTGGTAGCATCACTGTACCCCAACACATGTTAGCTATAACACAGTGCCTACCATACAGCAAGTCCCAGTAATACATACACCAGTGCAGAAGTTTGGTGCACAACAAGCAGTATATCAAGGTGGTTAACCTTATCAGCCACCAATGTATGGGATAGTTGCAATGATCCGACCAAGGATTGAGGAATATTTTCTGAAGACGAAGCCTTAAACGTTTTCAGTAAGGATCAAATCTAATTGTGGCCTGGATATGTTTATATAGGATGCGGTGCATTATTGATTTATTCTTATGATTATAGAGGATGCACATACCAGATTTTAAATTCTCGGGCCTTGACAGGATACCTTCTTGATTTAACCTATCAATTGGAGTTATAGATATTGTTTCTTTAGTATTAGTCATGATTATACCAATCTGAACCATTCTCATTATCGACAACATGAACAGAGATATGAACTGAATGAATAGTTAAATATTTAATAGTGTTGAGCATACATCTACTGATTTATACCTGATTTATTGATGTACGAAATTTTTCTCCAGATTATACCTGATTTACTGATGTACGAAACTTTCTCCAGATTTACTCCTGTAGTGCATGGACCAATGGCATTATATATTCGATAGAACCTATAACCATGAGGTTAAGAACTATAAAACCTCTATGCATTTGGACCACCGTGCAACGTAATGATTTTTGGATGCCGATTGGATTACCACAGATTTACTCCTGATCCTTTAAACTTAAGTTCACTAGATAAAGCAAGTGTTTGCCGTTATACTAAATTTGAAAGAAGGAAATGAATTGCTTTTGGATGAACATTCTGATTTATACACTCCCTGACCTTGTTGATAAAGATGTTTAGTGATAATGAAATCATTGGAAGAAAAATGATTGGATTCAGATTAAATACTATAGCCAATGAACCTCAGATGAAGTAATGGAGAATCTATTTTGAGATTGCTTAATGGATGGATATAAGTCATGTCTATAAAAGAGTGCATGAGAAAAAATGAGAACTATCAAGAGTAGCCAGTAAAGAAATAGATAGCACTTAAATAGAGTTAAAGATGGCTATATTGGTATGAATTTTGACAAAGCAGAAGATTCCTAAAAGCATATCTAAGAGTGGATACAAGGATGAAATCGAAAAATCATGGCATTAATAGTACTCGGTTTAATACAATGATAATTGAGTTATGCCCAATGTTGAGTGATATGATTAAGAAAAGACCAAAAGAGTTTGGCTGAATTAATGAATTTATAAGCATATATCCTAATGCTTAGAAGTAAATTTGGGATATGAAGTAACAATCACAAGATATTTTTCGAGGAATATGAAAGAGAGATCAGGGTAGAACAGCAAGGATAAAGGAAATATAAACTAATGAGTTTTTTTTAAGATATGAGATTTTGACGATAGTCTTTCAAAATCAAAAGAAATGAAGGAACTAGACAAGCTTTTAAGACCTTTACATCAGATTTTGCTAGTTCAAGCACTTTTGGACTAAATGTTGTATTAGATGAGTGTTAGGAATAATGTCCAAATCGTATGGATGGATGAAATTCGGACACAACCTAATTAGACTTGAGATGATAGACTTTGAGGTCATCTTGGAGATAGACTAGTTGTCTCAACACTCTACAAGTGATTATGTGCATAGAAGAGGCTATCATTCAAGAATAAAGACCACATATAATTTAGTTTTATTGGAAGCATGTTGCCTAAGAAGTGAAAGCTGATCCTCTCTATGCTAAAGGCGAAGAGATGCTTTGAAGAGAAAGAAGTTGGATATCTGGTATCTATGGTATACACTACCAAAGAAGTACCACATATGAAAGATATTGAGGTGATGCATAAATTCCCAGATGTGTTTCCAAGAGACTTACCTGGAGTTACCATCTGATCGTGCGACCGAGTTCGTCATTGACTTGTTACCAAGGACGATACTTGTGTCAAAGGCACCTATAGAGTAGTTTTTATGGAGTTGAAGGGATTGAGACTCAACTATGGGAGTTATTAGACAAGGGTTCTAATCAGCTAAGTATTGCATCACGGAGAGCACCAATGCAACTCGTGAAGAAGAAGGACGCTAGTGTCAGATTATGTATAGACTACCTGGAACTAAACAAGCTCACAGTCAAGAATTGATATCTAATACCTTAGATCGATGACTTGTTTAATCAATTGTAAGGAGAAAAGGTATTTTCTAAGATTGATCTTTAGTCAAGATATCATCAGCTGAAGAATTTTGGACAGAAATATCTCGAAGATAGCTTTTAGAATCGGGATTGGCCAATTATGAGTTCTCAATTATGACGTTTGGATTAACCAATGCCCTTACATCTTTTATGGAGCTGATGAACTGGGTGTTTCATGACATGTTGGACACGTTGGTCATAGTTTTCATAGATGTTATTTTGATTTATTCCAATAATGAAACAACTCATACAACGGATCTTGGAGTAGCTCCACAACAGTTGAAAAGGGAAAAAGCTTTATGCCAAGTCCAAGAAATATGAGACATGATTAAACAAAATGATCTTCTTAGATCACGTAGCATCATAAAAAGGGATTAAAGTGGACCCTATTAAGATAGAGGTAATCATATGGTGAGAAACACCTAAAGAGTATTGCGAAGATCAGAAGTTTCTTGGGTTTAGCTGGTTATTACTGACGATTTTGGAGGACCACTCTAAGATCGCAAAACCTCTTACCAAGTTAACCAGGAAGGGAGGGGAGTTTAATTTGACTGACAAGGGTGAAGAATATTTCTAGATTCTAAAGTAAGATTGATATCAGCTCCCATCTTGATCGTTCTGGCATTAGGGAAACCTTTTACCCTATCCATCAGAGCTTTCGGATTGGATCTAGGATGCGGGTTGATGTAAGGTAAATAAGCGATTTCATATGCTTTAAGAAAATTGAAAGAGCATGAGAAGAGTTACCCACTCATGATTGGAGTAAACAATTGTGATTCATGCAATCAAGACTTGGAGACATTATTTAAACGGAGAAGAATTTTAGATCAAATCGGATTACAAGTGTTTTATTTATCTCTTCATTAGAAAGAGTTGAACATGAGGATAAGGAGATGGTTAGGAATACTTGAAGGATTAAGACTGTGATATTCAATGTCACCCGAGCAAGGCTAATGTAGTGGCTAAGGCCTTAAGCAAAAAGGGAATAATGAAGTCCAAAGAAGGACCCAGTATAAATGCTGCCTTATGTTCCGCAGCAACAGATTCAGATTTGGATGAAGAGTAACATATAATAGAAACTCGTGATGATCCAATTGAGCGAAAACTTAGGGATGAAGAAAAAGTAGTAATTTTGTTATATCTGTGTAAGACCCGTATCAAACTAATCGGGTCTTACCACCTTGAATCAGGTTTTCCCATCATGGTCGAGCCAAATGGACCAAGGGCGTAAAGTAGATCGTGATCCCAGGTATCAAATCGACCCAAAAACACTTAAATTAAGGGGAGGGTCGCATACCCAGCAAGGGAGGGTCGGACCCCCCAAGATAGATAGTCAGAACCCCTATTTTATAGAGGGGGTCGGACACTTTAGGATTTAGGGGTCGACGGGATCATCGACCCCCTCATCGACCCTCAGTTGCCGCCGAAAATAGAATTAGAAAATTTCCATATTTTCGGTTGGGGCTCTTTCCTAATCTCAAAGGGACTTATTTTAGGATGTTTCTACTCTATTTAAAGGACGTCCCTAGGCCTCTTTCACTCATTTTAGAACCCTAATTGAATTGAGAGAAAGAGAAGAGAAGGAAGAGAGGAAGAATAGAAGGAAAGGAGAGAAGAAGAAAAAGGAGAAGAGTTGCAGAGAAGGAGTGTTCTTCTCAGGTAAGAATACCAATCCTATGAATTTCCTGAGACTTAGAATAGTTGAAGGAAGATGTAGGAGAAACCCAATCCATCCATCCATGGTTAGGTTTCAATGGAAACCATAGAGGATATCAATTAGACTATATATTGGGTGAAGAGAAGTTCTAATCTATAGAAAGTATGTGGAATGGACTATGGAAGAAGCCATAGGAGTTAAACAAGGAAGAATGGATCAAAACATGAGAATATTGACCAAAACTAGAGGTGGTCGAACATAGGGTTGATAGACCCATCAACCCTGATGTCGACCCTGTTACAGGGGGTCGCAGTATACTGCTACCCTACCTGCGACCCATCCTGCGACCCTATAGATAACAGCAAGTTAGAAAATTAGAATTAAATATAATTAAATTCTATCGACTTTGTTAGGTCTTCTAGCAATATAATATCAATATAAAGGTGATTCTTAAAGCTTGAAAGAGGATCTACTAGCAAGCTAAGGTGAGGAAACAAGACCTACATTAACTGGTTAATAATAAATTATTTTTATTTTTTGAGTCAGGTGCCATGCTTGATTTTAGGCGAATATCCTTGTAATGTGCATATAACATGTCATCCAATATTTCTATTATTGTTTCATGCATATTTACTTTATTGTTGATAACATGATGATGATGATGATGATAGGAGTAGGCATGTGAATGTTTATGTGTGGTTAGTGTGCTTGATACGAGTAGGGCATCAGGGGAAGTGTTAGGCGGTGTTTGATCCGGGCACTTTAGCTCTATCTCTAACTCAAGTCTTGTGCATTAGCATCGTCGTATCGTCATTACCTTAGTAGAACTATTGCGACGTAGGGCATCAAGGAGGGTCTCGGTCTTTGAGTCCTATACTCTACTGGGGGCCTTAGCTCTATCTCTACGGGTGCTCTGAGGGATGCTGGGGTGAGGCCTTGGATACACTGTTTGACATTAGGATTGGTTAGTTGCGAGCCCCGTTTGCCACCCTAGCCATCAGGGATTTATTTGTTGGTATGAAGTTATGCAGCGATAAACGTAACCTTCGTGTACAATGTTCATTGTGGGTGCTGTGGGCGACGGTGAGAGGTTCACCGGGCGTATCCACACTCTCGTGCATAGAGGTGCGACGGCCTCCTATCTTTTCTATAGCACAGTGCAAACGTAAAACCAGACCAAAGATATGAATTGAATCGCATGCATATGTATTGTTGCATTATTTTGTTTGCTCACTGAGCCATGATGTGTGCTCACCCTCTCGACGTCGAATATTTTTAGTTGATGATGCAGGTACCACTGTTGAAGATTATGTAAATACTCCAGTGTACGAGAATGTGGCGGCGATGGAAGTAGAAGAGGAAGTGGATACACATGACTCCTCTTGTGAGTGCAACTCATGTGTATTCGATTAGATATTTTTCTAGTTTTCTTTATTTGGATTTATTAAGGACATGTATTTGATATTTATTTATTTCTCAGTTGATAGAGAATAATTTGCTATTTACATATTAATATCACAGTAGATTCTCAGTTCATTTTATTATAAGACTTCCGCTATTGTGTATTTACTCTGATTATGAATGTGGATGTATGGGGTTTAGATAAAACGGATATAGCGTACTCGAGATCCTGGTTGAACCGTTGGTTTGTTAGCGGTACATCACACCATTCTGAATAGTGCGGAATTGGGGTGTGACAACTTGGTATCAGAGCTCTCGTAGGCCTTACCCATTAAACCTGAATACTACCACTAGAGTCCATGAACTTAGTTAGGATAAATTAAAAGCTTTAATACAAACACACAATAAGCACCTGTGTTGGTTGAGACAGAACTTAAACAAGACAATAATGTACATATAAAAGGTAGAACCATATATATATACTCAAACAGAAAGAGAAGACCAAAATTTATCCTGATAAACAAATAATATAGGGTACTATCCTGAAGTTGGGTAGTGTTAGGAGGGAAAAATCCCCTCCGTTTAAAATCTTACACGTGTCAAGCTGCGCCTTCGGAGCTTGGTTGCTCGGAGTGTCTCGCACTCGGCGTCATGTATTCTTGTCATGCGCACGACCTCTCTGGTAGCGCTCGGAGTTAGAGTCCTACTCGGCTACGGTTCTCAGCCGAAGGCTAGTCCTAATGTAATTATGCCACCTCCGAGGAGTCCTTCTCCCGGTCTGATACGACACCGACTATCCCGATCGGCCGTTACTCACACGTTGACACAAGTCAGTCCCAGAGCTGACCGACCTAGCTTCCTTGGCTGAGGTCTCCCACTCCTACTCGGAGTCTACCTCATGAGTGTCCCACAGAGCGACACGTGGCAATCCTATTGGCAGTCTACTCCCCTGAGTCCTGGTACCTCCATGCCTCTTCACAATCTATAAGTAGAGGTCATCCCTCAAGGTAAGCCCTAAGTTACAAGCTATTATCACTCAAACTCTCTCAACGTCCCACTCTTTAAACTGGAGATAGCTTTCTGCTATCTCTTGACTGTTTACATTGAGAATCTAACTTAGGCATTGGAGTGTACCTGGGGCTTAGGCACCCAACTCCTTTGTCTCATCTCTGTGATTGCAGGTCATTCAGAGCACGGATCGACGGGCGATTTCCAACCATAACAGTTTGACACCCACCGTGGGACCTCTTTTGACTAAGTTTGAAGATTAGCGCGTGGGTACTCTGATTTTGATGGCTCACAGAAGAACCCGAGCACGGGCGTCGCACGCCCCTTCTGAGTCATCTATGCATGTGAGCAGTAGCGGAAGCACGACGAGGGCAGACCGTGAGCCTGCACCCTCACCAGTACCTCAACCGGCCCCCGCACCAGTGCAGCCACCGGCACCGGCGCCGGCTACGAGCCACACGCCGACCGTGATACCGCCACCACCGCCTCCTTAGTATGTCACTCGCCCACAGTTTGATGAATTGAGACAGCAAATCGAACAGCTAGCGAGAGTCTTGAGAGGCGCCCGAGCAAGTAGTTCGGTAGCAGGAGGAGAGAATCCCCACCCGGCACCGAATCTGCCACCGGAAGCTCCGCAAGCGGCCCATCCGCCAAGGGCGAGGGCGGATCCTGAAAACGCCTTGCCAAATAATCTCCCAGGAGGAGATCAAGCTCCTGGACGGAGCGTGGCCGGGTCCGCCACTCGGCATCCCCCACCACCTCAACACCAGGCGCCAGTTACGCCACCCCCGGTGAGAGGCACGGGGTCCTTCCTCGACGCCCTCCGCTGGGAAAGAGTTAATGCAGAGACACCAAGAACTGGCTGTAAGACCCGTGTCAAACTAACCCGGTCTTACCACCTTGAACCAGATTTACCCATCATGGTCGAGTCAAATGGACCAAGGGCATGAAGGAGATCGAGATCCCAAGTATCAAATCGACCCAAAAACACTTAATTTTAGGGGAGGGTCGCACACCCAGCTAGGCAGGGTCGGACCTCCCAAAACAGAAAGTCAGACCCTCAGTTTTGAAGGGAGGGTCAGACAGCTTAAGACCCTAGGGTCGATGGGATCATCGACCCTCCGTTTCTGACGAAACTGAAATTAGGAAATTTCCTAATTTTCGGTTGGGATTCTTTCCAAATCTCAATGGGATTATTATAGGACATTCCTAATCTATTTAAAGGACGTTTCTAAGCCACATTCACTCCTTTCACAACCCTAATTAAATTGAGAGAAAGAGAGAAGAAGGAAAAGAGGAAGAAAGGAGGCTAGGAAGAAGGCTTAGCAAAAAGGAGAAGAAATTGCAGAGAAAAGTAATCTTCTCAGGTATGGATACTAATTCCATGAGTTTCTACAGACCTTAGGTTAGATATGGTTGAGTGTAGGATTTCGGAGAAACCCAAACCATCCATCCATGGTTAGGTTTTCATGGAAAACCATAGGAGGATGCACGAAAGCTATCTAGATGGATTATACATGGTTCTAGACCATGGACTGAATGTTGAGTGAATGTAGGAAGCAAGCCATAGGACCCCAAACACGAAGAATGGATTAAAAGTGGAAATTGGACCAGAGTGCACCAAGGGTCGCACCGAGGGTCGATAGACCATCCGACCCTAGGTGTTTCGACAATCGACCATCGGCATTCGGGAAGTCCAGAATGGAGGGAGGGTCGATAGACCCATCGACCCTAGTATCGACCCTAGCGTCGACCCTCAGTTGACAGAATGGTTTTTAAATTCTGAATTAATTCTAATTAAATTCTATCGACTTTGTTAGGTTTGCTAGCAATATAATAACAGTATAAAGGTGATTTTAAAGCTTGGAAAAATATCTATTAGCAAGCTAAGGTGAGAAACCTTAACCCCAAACTAAATTGGTTAATAATAATCTATTTTCTATTTCTTGAGTCCTATGCCATGTTTGATTCTATGCGAATATGTTTGTAATGTGCATACAGCATGCCATCCAATATTTCTATTACTTGTTCATGCATATTTACTTTATTGTTTATAACATGATGATGATGATGATGATAGGAATAGGCATGTGCTTGTATGTGTGTGGTTGATGTGCTTGATGCGAGCGAGTATCAGGGGAGGTGTGATGAGAACGTCAATAAACGTTAACCTTTGGCGGGTCTCAGCACTTTAGCTCTATCTCTAACTCAAGTCTTGTGCATTGGCATCGTCGTATCGCCATTACCTTAGCAGAACTATTATGTCGTAGAGTATCAGGGGAGGTGGTCTCGGTCCTTGTAGTCTCGACTCTACCGGGGGCCTTAGCTCTATCTCTATGGATGTTTCGAGGGATGCTTGGGGTGAGGCCTTGGATACACTATTTGGCATTAGGATTGGTTAGCAGCGAGCCCAGTTTGCAAGCCCTTGCTAACAGGGGCTTACGTGTTGGTATAGCATTATATAGCAATAAACGTTAACCTTTGTTGTATAATGTTATGGTAGGGTGGATGGGGACGACGATAAACGTTAACCTTCGGGCGGGCTTCCACACCCTGTGTATAGTGGCGGTGTCAATAAACGTTAACCTTTGACCACCCAACCTTTCTATTGCACATTGCAAACTATAAACCAAGACCAAAGATATGAATTGACTTTTTGCATGCATATGTAATGTTGCATTGTTTTGGCTACTCACTGAGCCGTGTTGTGTGCTCACCCCTCGACGTCGATTATTTTTAGTTGATGATGCAGGTTATATAGTTGAAGATTATATGAACGCATCGGGCGCACGGAACTGTGGCGCTATGAAAGTTGGAGCTGAAGACGATACACACGACTCCTTTTGCGAGTGCAACTCGTGTGTATTCGATTAGATATTTTTATAGGTTTCTTCATTGGATTATAGACATGTATTTGATACTTAATTATTATGTCTCGGTTTGATACCGAATACTTTTCTATTAAATTATTAATATCATTTTAGTTCTCAGTTCATTTATTTATAAGATTTTCGCTAATGTGTATTTACTCTGATTATGATTGTGAATGCGTGTAAAGTTTGGATAACGCGGGGATAGCCTATTAGAGATCCTGGTTGAACCGTTGGCTATTTAGCGGTTCATCACACCATTCTGAAGTGTGCGGAATTGGGGTGTGACAACTTGGTATCAGAGCATCTTAGGCCTTGCCCGCCGAACTGACACACATTCCAGACCATGGTGAACTGAGATAGGATAAATTAAAAGCTTTAATACAAACACACTGTAAGCACAAGTGATGATTGAAACCGAATTAAAAAGAGAATAATGCATCTATTAAAGGGAAAACCAGTTACATACAATGAGTAAGAGAAACAAAACGTATATACATCGCTAAGCAGAGTACAGTCCACAACCCAGACAGTTACTCTGTAGTACAAGAAAAGTAGAGTACAATCAGGAAGCTGGAGGCGAAGGAGGAGGCGGTGCCTCACGATCTCTGTCGTAGTCCTCAGCATAGACCCTAGTCAACCAGGCCACCTGGGTCTGGGTCGTCTGGAGACTAGCTGTGAGACCGGCTATCCTCTGATCAGTCGCACGCTGCACCTCTAGGAGCTCTCCCATCCGCGCGTCTGAAGCGTGCTGAGCAACCAACAGCTCATCCATCCTCAGATCAGATCTGCGCTGAGCATCCCTGATCTCCTGCAGCGTCTCCATCATGGCTGAAGGTGGGAGTGAAGTATCAGCCGAGTGAGAAGGACCAGCCTCAGGTGCAGGAGCCGCCGCAGAAGATCTACCAACTCCAGCCACATGCGTGGGTGATGGCGGTGGTATCGCATCGACATCCATATATAAGTGATCATCGTCGACCGGATCCCCACGAGCCCTAGCAGTAGCCTTAGCATCAGCCATCTCAACCCGAGTGTGAGGGCGCACCATCGCGTTCCACTCCTCATTACTAACCTCTGCATCTCGCTGCCCCATCTTGCAGATAGCCTCCCAATCTAGAGGCGATGAGAAGGTCTTCTCCTGGATCTTCTCATCTACCAAATCCACCCCCAGACGGGTCAGTAGCACTGTAATCATGCGTCCATAGGGTAGATTACCCCTATGACCGGACAATGTGGCACTAATCATCGTCCGCATGATGATGTAAGGAAGGCAGACCGACTGGCGAGTGCAGATGTAGTAGATCAAGAACTGAGTCAGCTGAGAGACCCTCTCATAATGCCCACTCTGTGGGATCAGATTATGCTGGATAATATTGCAGAAGACCCATGGAGCTGGACGCAAGTAACAAGCTCTCATCTGCCATCTATCGGGACGGAGCAACTGGTTGTCGATCTCAGCTCTCATCTCCATCTCAACAAACTGTGGCTCTCTCGGCGCACAGTACGCCATAGGGCCATCATAGGCAATGCCCAACAGATCGGCCAACTGCCGATAATCAAAGGAGATGTGCACCCCCTTGACGTAGCTGGTGATGCATAACTCCTGGCCGTGCTCAACATCATTGTAATTCCCCACCACGTGGAGATTACAATAAAACTGGCGCACCAAGTCTGGACAGGTGCACGCGTCGTATGTGATGACAGGGAGCCACCCCATATCACTGAATGTTCCCTCTACATTGAACAAGGCTAGCTCAGCCAAGTTCACCATACGACCCCCTTCCACTTTCTTACGGGCATAGTCAGCATACTGTGCCTCGGCTTCGTTTGAACAGAAGCGAAGTGGATCACGCAATCTTGGTACTTTAGTACAGGCCATAGAATCTGCAACAACAAGAAAGAGAAAATAAACAAGGAGTTAGAAGGATAAAAATCCAAGATTTGATTTAATAACGACGTAAGTTGACCACAAAGTCCCATTTCTCACCATACAAGTGGGCGTAAGAACTTACGTAGGTTAAAATACATCCTACAATCTACATGCAGTAGAAAATTTTAACTGATAAGGTCAAATTTGAAGAAATTGAAGAAAAGTCAAAATTTTCGGTAAATTAGGGCAAAAAGAGAAAAATTTAAGTTTCTCGATAACCAACCGATGAAACTGAAAATTTTTTGAGGGCTTTCGTTCCTCAATACCCCAATAACAAAAGCCCCCAATAAAAATCAAATTTTTACGGTTGGAAAAAGTTTAATTCGGAAAATACGAGCTAAATGAGCAAAAACCTAGAAATAAAAACCTAAAAACAGGGAAAGTTGGGAAATTTTACCTGTAGATGTGATGTGGATGTCGAAATTCGGACTAAGGACGATCCACAATAGTGAAGTAGCACTGTAGCAACTCGAAGAGTAGAGACGAGTCGAAACGGAGGAGGAATAGTGAGAATTGACCCAGAATCGGATCTTAAAAATCTGATTTTTGGTCCGAGGGTCGGACAATTCGACTGACACCATCGACCCTCGGATCGACCCTCCAATCGACCCTCGGCTCTCGGGAATCTGACAAAAAATCGAGGGTCGGACTGAGGGTCGGACACCCATCGACCCTCGCATCGACCCTCAGCTCTCGGGAAGAACAGGTCATTCCCAGGGTCGGATACCAAGGGTCGGACACACCAGCGACCCTCACCATCGACCCTACATAGAAAAGACAGTATTTATTTCAGAATGAATTGGAGATTTTGAATTTTATATCGGTTAGCGTGCCTACATGAAGTATAAATGATTTCTCACTGATTTTGATGATTTTCAGGCACCATCCATCTCGAGAGTAAATATGTCTGGACGTAGAGTTACCCGACAATCTCGAAATACAGTCCCACCACCACCACCAGTGGAGGAGACTAGTCAAGAGAATAACCATGCACAGGGTAATCCAGAACCAGCAGGCCCTACAAATTTGCCACCTCCACCACCGGAGCTAGCAAATGTGGTTATGAATCTGGCACAACAGCTACAGCAGATGCAACACGCACAAGCTCAAATGCAGGTTACAATGGGAGTTATGTTTCAAGCCACCCAGGCTGCAGCCATGCACACTGGGCAAGCTAGTGCAGCACCAGTGGGTAACCACCCAGCTCAACAGACACCTCAACAACCGACTGCACCAATTCCAGTGCAAGTCCCAGAAGCAGCCCAAGGGAACTATCAGTATCCACCCCCTATGTTTGGGGCATACCAAAATCAACTGGATCACTCCCGGCTAGTGGAGAGATTTTTGAAAATGAAACCGAGAGAATTCAACGGTAAGCCGTCTGATCCACTATGGCCAGCACACTGGATAGACGAGATGGAAAGGAACTTCCTTATGATGACTATCACCGAGGAAGAGAAAGTACTATGCGCCACCTTCATGCTCAAAGGCGACGCACATCATTGGTGGAAATCTACAAAGACGTACTTATTGACCAAGCACGCCCTACTGACATGGGCTATATATAAAGAAGCATTCTTCGAGAAGTATTTCCCCAGAAGCTTCAGAGATTCAATGGAAAAAGAGTTCCTGAGTTTGTACCAGGGACAGATGACCGTAGACGCATATCAACAGCGCTACGAAGAACTGTTTTTCTTTGCACCGGCTAGCATGCAAGAAGAAGATACAAAAACCCGTAGATTCATCGCGAGACTAAGAGGAAGTATAAGAGAACATGTTTTGGGATTAGAGAAGAACATATACAACGAAGCTGTTCAGATTGCTCGAGTGATCGAATCGAGCCAGAAGGAGAGTTATTTCTCCCAGAGCAGAGGAATCAAGAGACCAGCCGGAAACTCCTACAATGGAGGCAACAATAGGACGTATAAACCTTTCCGTCCTCAAAATTTCACAACTGCACCAAAGTTTACTGCAGCAGCTCAACCACAGCCAAAGTCAAATTTTGAAGCCCCAAAGTGCTATAACTGCAACCAACCAGGGCATATGGCAAGAGAATGCCCAAAACCCAAGAAGCAACTACATCAAGGACGGGTATATGCTGTTACATCAGAGGATGCTGCCGCATCGCCCGATGTGGTCACAGGTATGACCGAAACTTGTAAGGCTATAATTAGAATTGATTGAGCATGTAGACTAAGTAAAAACGAATCACAGGTATCGTACCTATCAATGGCATACCCGCTAGAGTACTTTTTGATTCAGGAGCTACTCATTCATTTATATCTGTGTCGTTTGGAAATAAGACCAATCTGCCCATCAAAATCATAGACTACAAATTACTTGTACGGTCACCGATGGGATTAGAAGTGGAACTAGAGAAAGGTTATGGACCATGTCTAGTTCTCATTGGAAAGCAGACCTTGGATGCAACCTTAATACAACTTGAGATGGCAGACTTTGACGTCATCTTGGGAATGGACTGGTTAGCTCGGCACTCTGCAAATCTGTTATGCGCCGAGAAGAAGCTAACGTTCAAAGACAAAGAAGGAGCAGAATTCAGTTTCTCGGGAACCAAACTTCCCAGGAGACGCAAGCTCATACTCTCAGCATTAAAGGCTAAGAAGTGCCTTGAGAAAGGAGCGGTCGGATATCTAGTATCAGTGGTCGACCTAACTAAGGACGTGCCACGAATGGAAGATATTGATGTTGTGCGGGATTTTCCTGATGTATTTCTGGAGGAACTACCCGGACTACCACCCGACCGAGCCACGGAGTTTGTAATAGACCTTATACCGGGAGCCGCCACCGGTATCAAAAGCACCTTATAGAATGGCTCCTACCGAACCGGAAGGAATTAAAAGTGCAATTACAAGAACTGCTGGATAAGGGTTATATTAGACCCAGTATATCTCCATGGGGAGCACCGGTGTTGTTCGTAAAGAAGAAGGATGGTAGCGTTCGATTATGCATCGACTATAGAGGGTTGAATAAGCTGACAATCAAGAATCGATATCCACTACCCCGGATCGATGACTTGTTCGATCAGTTACAAGGAGCGAAGGTATTTTCAAAGATCGATCTTCGATCAGGCTATCATCAACTGAAAATTAAGGAAGGTGACATTCCGAAGACAGCTTTCAGGACAAGATACGGACATTATGAGTTCCTAGTGATGTCTTTCGGACTAACTAATGCACCGGCAACATTCATGGAACTTATGAACCGGGTTTTCCACGATATGTTGGATACGTCGGTCATAGTATTTATTGATGACATATTGGTATACTCCAAGGACAAGGAAACCCATGTCAAGAACCTAAACGCAGCCCTATAGCGTTTAAGGAAAGAGAAGTTATATGCCAAATTTTCGAAGTGTGAGTTTTGGCTAAATGAAGTCGCCTTTCTAGGCCATGTAGTATCCGCGGAAGGAATCAAAGTGGACCCCAGTAAGATCGAGGCTATTGTGAAGTGGGAAGCACCAAAGAGTGTTTCAGAAATTAGAAGTTTTCTGGGTCTAGCTGGATATTATCGGAGATTCGTAGAAGACTATTCTCGGATTGTCGTACCTCTCACCAGTTTGACCAAGAAAGGAGAAAAGTTTGTATGGACGGATAAGTGTGAAAAGAGTTTTCAAACAGTGAAGACCAGATTGATATCCGCTCCAATTTTGACCATTCCCGTTCCAGGACGGACATTTACCTTATACACTGATGCATCGGGATTGGGACTAGGATGTGTGCTTATGGAAGGAGAGCAAGTAGTTGCGTATGCCTCGAGACAGTTGAAGGTACATGAGAAAAATTACCCCACTCATGATTTGGAGTTAGCGGCAGTAGTACATGCTGTCAAGATATGGAGACACTACCTATACGGAGAGAAATTTTAGATTAAGTCGGACCATAAAAGTCTTACTTACCTATTTAATCAGAAGGAGTTGAATATGAGACAAAGAAGATGGTTGGAACTATTGAAGGACTATGATTGTGATATCCAGTATCATCCGGGAAAAGCGAACGTAGTAGCAGATGCATTGAGCAGAAAAGCAATGATAAAATCTCAAGGAGAAGCTAGCACAACTGCAGCAATGTGTACTACCGGAATGGTATTCAATCACGACAACGAGCAGTATGTGATAGATACAACGGATGGATCAGCCAACCAAGGGTTTATTCATCGGTTTTCAAATATGTTCGCGGCATTGAAGATTATACCGGATATAGTGGACGAAGTGAAGACATCTATCAAAGCAGATCCTTATCTGAGAACGGTACAAGAAGATATTGAGAAAGGTAGGACTAACCCTGAGTTCACCTTGGATGATGAAAAGGTACTGAAATATAAAGGGAGAATATGTGTACCTGAAACAGAAAATATGGACATTAGACACCGACTGATGAAGGAAGCCCATACCACCATTTACTCGATACATCCTGGAAGCACAAAAATGTATCATGATCTAAAGAAACTGTATTGGTGGAGGGGAATGAAGGCAGATATAGCCAAGTTCGTGTCTCAATGCTTAAATTGTCAGAAGGTAAAGGCAGAACGACAAAGACCCGCGGGACTGTTACAACCATTACCGAAACCAGCATGGAAATGGGACTGCATCACTATGGACTTCGTCACAAGACAACCATTGACTCCTCGAGTAGTTGACGCAGTTTGGGTGATTGTAGACCGTCTGACTAAAACAGCTCGCTTCATACCAATACGACCCCAGTATACGCTGGAAAGGTTAGCAAAGCTGTATGTGGATAATATTGTTCGGTTACATGGTGTTCCAGAAAGCATTGTGTCCAATAGAGATCCACGATTTACTTCCAAATTTTGGGAAGGACTGCAAAAGGCTATGGGTACGACATTGAAGTTCAGTACTGCATTCCACCCATAAACAGACGGACAGTCGGAGCGTACAATCCAGATTTTAAAAGATATGCGACGAGCATGTGTGATTGATTTCAAGGGATCATGGGACGAGAAGTTACCATTGATCGAGTTCGCTTATAATAACAACTATCAGGATACTATACAGATGTCACCTTATGAAGCGCTGTATGGTAGGAAGTGTCAAACTCCCTTGTTTTGGAATGAAGTTGGAGAACGTAGTATTGTTGGACCGGAATTTGTTGAAGAGACTTGTCGAGTGGTCGACATCATCAAGGAAAGAGTAAGAGTAGCTCAGAACCGTCAGAAGCAATACGCAGATACTCGACGAAGAGAGCTAGAGTTCGCCGTAGGTGATAAGGTATTTCTGAAGGTATCGCCTATGCAAGGATTGAAGAGATTCAGACAGAAAGGAAAATTGAGTCCAAGATATGTCGGGACATATGAGATTCTGGCTAAGCGTGGAAAAGTAGCTTATCAGTTAGCACTACCACCATCTATGTCAAGTGTGCATGACGTATTTCACATATCCTTATTGAAGAAGTATGTCAAAGACCCAACACACGTGTTGACAGTGGATTTGCCGGAACTGACTGACGATTTGACATTTGAAGTAACACCAACGGAAATCACTAGTCGAAAGGTTCAACGTCTACGTAATAGAGATATTTACTATGTTAAGATCACATGGAAAAGTAGAGACATGAAAGAGGTTACATGGGAAGAAGAAAGTACTATGAGAAAGCAATACCCTGACTTGTTTGATTTAGAAGGTACGTACAATTTCGAGGATGAAATTTTTATAAGTTGGGGGGAGTTGTAAGACCCGTGTCAAACTAACCCGGTCTTACCACCTTGAACCAGGTTTACCCATCATGGTCGAGTCAAATGGACCAAGGGCATGAAGGAGATCGAGATCCCAGGTATCAGATCGACCCAAAAACACTTAATTTTAGGGGAGGGTCGCACACCCAGCTAGGCAGGGTCGGAGCGCCCAAAACAGAAAGTCAGACCCTCAGTTTTGACGGGAGGGTCGGACAGCTTAAGACCCTAGGGTCGACGGGATCATCGACCCTCCCATCGACCCTCGGTTTTTGACGAAACTAAAATTAGGAAATTTCCTAATTTTCGGTTGGGATTCTTTCCAAATCTCAATGGGATTATTATAGGACATTCCTAGTCTATTTAAAGGATGTTTCTAAGCCACATTCACTCCTTTCCCAACCCTAATTGAATTGAGAGAAAGAGAGAATAAGGAAAAGAGGAAGAAAGGAGGCTAGGAAGAAGGCTTAGCAAAAAGGAGAAGAAATTGCAGAGAAAAGTAATCTTCTCAGGTATGGATACTAATTCCATGAGTTTCTACAGACCTTAGGTTAGAGATGGTTGAGTGTAGGATTTCGGAGAAACCCAAACCATCCATCCATGGTTAGGCTTTCATGGAAAACCATAGGAGGATGCACGAAAGCTATCTAGATGGATTATACATGGTTCTAGACCATGGACTGAATGTTGAGTGAATGTAGGAAACAAGCCATAGGACCCCAAACACGAAGAATGGATTAAAAGTGGAAATTGGACCAGAGTGCACCAAGGGTCGCACCGAGGGTCGATAGACCATCCGACCCTAGGTGTTTCTGACCATCGACCCTCAGCATTCGGGAAGTTCAGGGAATGGAGGGAGGGTCGATAGACCCATCGACCCTAGCATCGACCCTAGCATCGACCCTCAGTTGACATAATGGTTTTTAAATTCTGAATTAATTCTAATTAAATTCTATCGACTTTGTTAGGTTTGCTAGCAATATAATAACAGTATAAAGGTGATTCTAAAGCTTGAAAAAATATCTATTAGCAAGCTATGGTGAGGAACCTTAACCCCAAACTAAATTGGTTAATAATAATCTATTTTCTATTTCTTGAGTCCTATGCCATGTTTGATTCTATGCGAATATGTTTGTAATGTGCATACAGCATGCCATCCAATATTTCTATTACTTGTTCATGAATATTTACTTATTGTTTATAACATGATGATGATGATGATAGGAATAGGCATGTGCTTGTATGTGTGTGGTTGATGTGCTTGATGCGAGCGAGTATCAGGGGAGGTGTGATGAGAACGTCAATAAACGTTAACCTTTGGCGGGTCTCAGCACTTTAGCTCTATCTCTAACTCAAGTCTTGTGCATTGGCATCGTCGTATCGCCATTACCTTAGCAGAACTATTATGTCGTAGAGTATCAGGGGAGGTGGTCTCGGTCCTTGTAGTCTCTGACTCTACCGGGGGGCCTTAGCTCTATCTCTATGGATGTTCTGAGGGATGCTGGGGTGAGGCCTTGGATACACTGTTTGGCATTAGGATTGGTTAGCAGCGAGCCCAGTTTGCAAGCCCTCGCTAACAGGGGCTTACGTGTTGGTATAGCATTATATAGCAATAAACGTTAACCTTTGTTGTATAATGTTATGGTAGGGTGGATGGGGACGACGATAAACGTTAACCTTCGGGCGGGCTTCCACACCCTGTGTATAGAGGCGGTGTCAATAAACGTTAACCTTTGACCACCCAACCTTTCTATTGCACATTGCAAACTATAAACCAAGACCAAAGATATGAATTGACTTTTTGCATGCATATGTAATGTTGCATTGTTTTGGCTACTCACTGAGCCGTGTTGTGTGCTCACCCCTCGACGTCGAATATTTTTAGTTGATGATGCAGGTTATACAGTTGAAGATTATATGAACGCATCGGCGTACGGAACTGTAGCAGCTATGGAAGTTGGAGCTGAAGACGATACACACGACTCCTTTTGCGAGTGCAACTCGTGTGTATTCGATTAGATATTTTTATAGGTTTCTTCATTGGATTATAGACATGTATTTGATACTTAATTATTATGTCTCAGTTTGATACAGAATAATTTTCTATTAAATTATTAATATCATTTTAGTTCTCAGTTCATTTATTTATAAGATTTCTGCTAATGTGTATTTACTCTGATTATGATTGTGAATGCGTGTAAAGTTTGGATAACGCGGGGATAGCCTATTAGAGATCCTGGTTGAACCGTTGGCTATTTAGCGGTTCATCACACCATTCTGAAGTGTGCGGAATTGGGGTGTGACACTGGCGCTCAACCTCCAGACACGCCCCAGTCCGAGGTCGAGCGACGTCTATTGGAGATAACCACTCGGCTTCAGCAGGTGGAGCAAAACAGGGTAGCCCCGCCGAGAACGGCCTATGCAACAATTACGGCGCTCTCGGACGAGATCATGAGGGTACCCCCTCCTGACAACTTCAAGATGCCGGTTTTGGATTCATACCATGGGAGTACCGACCCCGAGCAGCATTTGGATGCATTCGTCTCTACAACACTATTCTACCATCTAAGCGACAGCCTCATCTACAGGGCGTTTCCTTCAACGCTCAGGGGAGCCGCTCGTACGTGGTTCAACAATCTCCCTCCGAAGAGCATTACATCGTTCGAATAGTTATCGAACAAATTCTTGACACACTTCCAAGCAAGACGAGTGCGAAAGAAGACGTCGTTTCATCTGTCAACGGTCAAACAGCAGAAGGACGAGTCCCTACGGGACTTCATGAAGCGCTTCAATACCGAGGTGCTCGAAATCAAGGACGTCGAGCCCGTAGTGCACATGTCCAGCCTGCAAGCCGGCGTAACCGACCGTGAGCTTTGTTGGTCCCTTGCCAAAAAGCCACCGAAGAACCTGGACGACTTGCTCGCTAGGTGCAAAAAGTAAGCCTCCGCAGACGAGGCGACGAGGGCCCAAAAAAACAATTCAGTAAACAATCTGAAGGCCGATACCAAGCCTGCAGACAAGAAAATGTCTGAGACGGCCGACTTGGCGCCGAGTTCAGCAGACCCAAAGAAGCAAAAGTCCGGTAAGGATCAAACCTACCGGCATCCCTACAAGACCTTCGAGTATTATACTCCGCTCGACACTTCGATGACGGAGATCCTCGAAGTGATCAAGAATGATCGAAACCTCCGACCGCCGCCAAAAATCCTCGACGATGGGAGGAATAAAGATCGCTCCCGATACTGTCGTTTCCATCGCGACTACGGCCACGAAATGAAGGAGAGCAAGTACCTCAAAGGAGAGATTGAGGACCTTATCCGACGAGGATACTACGGTAATTTAGTTCGGAACACTGACCGAGTGTTGAATCCCGCTCGGAGGGACCAGGGATTACCACCTCCACTTCCGAGGAACCCTCAACCCAACGATGCCGAGCGGACGCTGACGATGACCAAAACGCCGCTCGGAGGGACGACAGAGACCCTGATGGGGGGCCAGCTCCCCCCAGACAGTGGGTCGGCGCCATCCAGTTTGGGTCGATAGAAAGCTCATCCGGAGCCGAAAAAGAGAGGGTGTCGGTAAAAGAAAGACTTGGAGGCCGACAGCATACCCAGTCCGGGTCCATCCCGTCCTGGTCAGAACCAGAAGCCGTCCTCCGAGAAAGCCGAGGAAGAAGAAGAAGGAAGTCCAATCCGGCTTCAAAGAGAAGAAAGGTCGAGCGGAGGTTCGTAGGTAGTCCGCCGCCCAAGGACCAACCTCACACAGCAATGGGCTTGCGCATCCCTGGTGACAATGGAGTCTATGCCATCATTAAGGGACCCCAAGCAAAGGGCAAAGAAGTCCTCACCATCATAGGACCAGTGGCCGGAAACGCCTCTCCGCGTACAGGAAAGCCCGCGGAGGAACACTTGCAAACTCCGATCGTGAACGATCGGCCAGAGAAGACATTCCCGGTCAGCTACCTGCAGCCCGAGGAACAAAGGGAAGGATCCTACCGCGTACCCCGGACATTACAGACCGGGCTTGTATAAGCTATCCGCCCTCAGCGGGAAGAAATTCCAAGGACAGGGCATGCCACCAAAGTTCGGAAATATTATCAATAATTAGCAACTTTTTATTCTCAGTTCATTACAGAATTTTTCAATTATTTTTTCCAGCAAGTCTCAGTTGTATACCGGACCCCCTGGGAGCATCCGCTTAGTTTCTTTTAATACAACACAGCACAGATATAGTTCAGTCAACTCACAGCAAGTCTTTCATAGCCAGTCCTTCCGGCCCAGTCGATCTCACCCAAGCGCAGGATGAACATCGCCCTCGGCGTATCTTCCTACCGCGGTCCACAAGCAAACCACAGTAGCATGAAGACCAAACTCGTATCTTCCTACCGCGGTCCACAAGCAGACCACGGTGGCATGAAGACCACACTCGTATCTTCCTACCGCGGTCCACAAGCAGACCACGGTAGCATGAAGACCATACTCATATCTTTCTACTATGGTCCACAAGCAGACCAAGGTAGCATTAAGACCATACTCATATCTTCCTACCACGGTCCACAAGCAGACCAAAGTAGCATGAAGACCATACTCATATCTTCCTACCACGGTCCACAAGCAGACCAAGGTAGCATGAAGACCATACTCGTATCTTCCTATTGCGGTTCACAAGCAGACCACGGTAGCATGAAGACCACACGCGTATCTTCCTACCGCGGTCCACAAGCAGACCACGGTAGCATGAAGATCACACTCGTATCTTCCTACCGTGGTCCACAAGGAGTCCATGGTAGCATGAAGACCATACTCATATCTTCCTACCACGGTCCACAAGCAGACCAAGGTAACATGAAGACCATACTCATATCTTCCTACCACGGTCCACAAGCAGACCAAGGTAGCATGAAGACCATACTCATATCTTCCTACCGCGGTTCACAAGCAGACCACCGTAGCATGAAGACCACACGCGTATCTGCCTACCGCGGTCCACAAGCAGACCTCGGTAGCACGCAGACCATACGCGTATCTTCCTACCGTGGCCCACAAGCAGACCAAGGTAGCACGCAGACCATATGCATATCTTCCTACCACGGTCCACAAGCAGACCTCGATAGCATGAAAACCATACTCGTATCTGCCTACCGCGGTCCACAACCAGACCATGGTAGCCCGACCGCGACAGATCATCCTAATGACAGTTATAAGTGTTCTCGACCTGATCAGCAGTCAAGCCGACAACACTTCCGAGCTAGGGGCACCTTGGCCATTTCTCGAAACAGAACCAGCGCTCGGTCTGAGTCGCACTCAACATTGTTGCACTCAATTGTCCTCGGCCTACCAGGACGCCGAGCAGACAACACTTCCGGGGTAACCGCCGAATGGGTAACAGAATCCATTCAAAAAGAAAGAAAGCAGAAGATGGAATGAAAAGAATGTTTCATTAATAAAGGCCCAAGAAGGGCAGTCGTACAGTCACAATACATAAAAAAAATATACAAAGATGATAAGGGGTCTTCAGTGTTGGTCATCCTCGACAGCTATGCGTTCGGAACCCTCGGCAGGCAGCGGAAGTTCCGGGAGCTCCGCTATCGGGGTCTAGGGAACCTCATACGGAGGGAGGTCATCCTCCTGCATACGATCAGCTTCGGGGGCGGCCGTCAGTTCCGCACGATCATCCTCGGCCACAACCGAGGGCTCAGCCACCGTTTGCTCGTCTTCAAGGACCTCGGCCATGACCGGGATCTCCGACCAGTTTAAGTTCACCCCCCCCCTTTCCGCGAGCTGCCCCTTGAGGTATTTTACACCTCTCAGGAAAAAACCGCAGGCGGCCTTGGCTTTGTCCAGCGATGCCCGGAAGGCGACCTTTTCTGCAATGAGGTCCTTAAACTCCAAAGATTTATTGGTTAGATTCTCCTCGGTGGCCTTCAGAGCCTCACGCATGGAGATCTCCAAGACCTCCTTCACTCGTCCAGACGGTGTAAAGCTTTGGACGAGTGGGAGCGGCCTCCTCCATGTCCTCCCCATACTGAGGAGACGACCGGTACTCGACTATGGCTCGATCTAGGGCCTCCCTGTGTTCCTCGTCGGCCTTGACCAGAGCCTCCTTGGTAGATCTGGCTTCGTCCTCAGACTTCCGAAGCTTCTCCTCCAGGACCAGCTTCGCCTTCTCCGCAGCCTACAGATCTTCCTCGGTCTTTCGCCGCTTGTCCTCGGATGACCGAAGCTTTTCCTCGGATGAATGCACTCTCTTATGCTCTTCATCGAGGGCGGCCTCGGCTTTGTCCAGTGACGCCCGGAGGGCGACCTTTTCTGCAACGAGGTCCTTAAACTCCAAAGATTTATTGGTTAGATTCTCCTCGGTGTCCTTCAGAGTCTCGCGCAGGGAGATCTCCAAGACCTCCTTCACTCGTCTGGATGGCGTAAAGCTGTTGCACGAGTGGGAGCTACTAAGCATGAAGCAAGAAATAAATGAGAAGAAGAAGACTTACTGGTTGGAAGAAATTGGACTCTGAATGCAGAAGCAAAGCTTGAAGACAGGGATGTTTAACTAGACTCCGAGTGCTCTGATGAAACTCCTGTTGCAACTGAAGCAAATGGTTGAATGAACGAAACAGAAGAGTATTTATAGGCCATGTGACCGTGAACCGTCTCTTCGGGTTCCGGACACGTGCTTCAGCACCATTGGTCATCGTCTGCAGTGTCGGACGTGACGTGACAATCTGACATCATGCGCAATGATGGCGCTTCTTCTCGAGGCACACCGCCTCCTGGTAGCCGTCGGATCAATATGTCGATCCGTGTCACTTTTCTCAGCCATTCGATGCACTCGATCGTTCAAAGACGAGCGGTAGTTAATGGCGCTCCTTCCCGAGGCTCACCGCCTCCTGTGGCCGTCGGATCAAGGGTCGATCCACATCAATTCGAAGATCGACGATCGAGCACGATTGCGGAACTCGAGTTTAATGCCTCGAGCCCCGCACCTCAATCAATCGTACGGACGGTTGGTACAACCGCCTCCACTCAGGAGCACCCGGATTCATTCAATGCAGCCATCCATCTGGCAATCGACCTCATAGGCGCAGGTTTTCTCAACAGTTTAGACTTATTGCACTATCGAATTCATCGCATCCGACAGCACAAGGGGCATCTGTTAGGAGGGAAAAATCCCCTCCATTTAAAATCTTACACGTGTCAAGCTGTGCCTTCGGAGCTTGGTTGCTCGGAGTGTCTCACACTCGGCATAATGTATTCTGCTTGTCATTCACACGGCCTCTCTGGTAGCGCTCGGAGTTAGAGTCCTACTCGGCTTCGGTTCTCAGCCGAAGGCTTGTCCTAATATGATTATGCCACCCCCGAGGAGTCCTTCTCCCGGTCTGATACGACACCGACTATCCTGATCAGCCGTTACTCACACGTTGACACATTTCAGTCCCAGAGCTGACCGACCTAGCTTCCTTGGCTGAGGTCTCCCACTCCTACTCGGAGTCTACCACCTGAGTGTCCCACAGAGCGACACGTGGAAATCCTATTGGTAGCCTACTCCCCTGAGTCCTGGTACCTCCATGCCTCTTCACAATCTATAAGTAGAGGTCATCCCTCACTGTAAGCCCTAAGTTACAAGCTATTATCACTCAAACTCTCTCAACGTCCCACTCTTTAAACTGGAGATAGCTTTCTGCTATCTCTTGACTGTTTACATTGGGAATCTAACTTAGGCATCGGAGTGTACCTGGGGCTTAGGCGCCCAACTCCTTTGTCTCATCTCTGTGATTGCAGGTCATCAGAAAACGGATCGACGGGCGATTTTTAACCATAACAGGTAGTTATCTACGTATACAAGGGATATAGTACTCTAGCAAGAAGGAAGCATCTGTATAGCAGAAAATTGGAATACCGAGTTGGTACTCACAAGATGTGAAACTCGATGTAGGACAGAGGAAGAAGGAAAATGGCTAGTAATGCCAAAACCCCTATAGAGATAAAGGAAAAGATCTCGGGCTAAATCCAACAGAGATAAGAGAATAATGGCCATACATTAAGAATAAGAGTAACTATACTCCTGGGTGACATGGAGACTCAGGGTGAGATCCACCACAAGCTGATCCATTACCCGTTGAGCATTAAGAAGAGGTTGCAACTTGACCCCACCACTATCAGGGTCGAGAATGGGTAATGAAAACTCATCTGAGTAGATGCTAGATAATGATAATCAGATTAGAGCGAATCAAAGGAGGTGAACAACCAGACCACTCCAGCCAACTACCTGGACTATTAAGTACCTGGGTTATGGTTGTTATAAACTTGACCCAATAAAATACAAGAGCAACAACAGATGAGACCGACTATGCAAGTTGCTATGTAAATCACTACCCAAGTTGCTGATGCTACATCACCACCTCCGGGTCAAACCAAGTACGGTACCAATTGGTAGCATCACTGTACCCCAACACCTATTAGCTATAACACAGTGCCTACCACACAGCAAGTCCCAGTAATGCACACCCCAGTGCAGAAGTTTGGTGCACAACAAGCAGTGTATCAAGGTGGTTAACCTTATCAGCCACCGATGTATGGGATAGTTGCATCATGACAGAATGATCCGACAAGGATTGAAGAATGTCTTCTGAAGATGATACCTCAGACATTTTCAGCAAAGGATCAAATCTATTATGACCATATAAGTAGATAGGTTTATATAGGATGCGGTGCATTATTGATTTACTTTTATAATTATAGAGGATGCACATACCAGATTTTAATTTCTCGAGCGTTGACAGGATACCTTCTTGATTTAACCTATCAATTGGAGTTATAGATATTATTTCTTTAGTATTAGTCCTGATTATACCAAACTGAGCCACTCTCATGATCGACAACATGAATAGAGATATGAACTGAATGAACAGTTAAATTTTTAATCATGTTGAGCATACATCTACTGATTTATACCTGATTTATTGATGTACAAAATTTTTCTCCAGATTATACCTGATTTACTGATGTACGAAATCTCTCTCCAGATTTACTCCTGTAGTGCCTTGACCAATGGCATTATATATTCGATAGAACCTGTAACCCTGAGGTCAAGAACTGTAAAACGTCTATTTCCATGTATTTGGACCACCGTGCAACCTAACAACCTTTGGATGTCGGTTGGATTACCATAGATTTACTCCTGATTCTTAAAACCTAGGTTCACTAGATAAAGCAAGTGTTCGTCGTCATACTAAATTCGAAAGAAGGAAAGGAATTGTTTTTGGATAACTATTCTGACATCCATTGAAAAGATGTTTAGTGTTAATGGAATGATTGGAAGGAAGATGATTAAATTCAGATTAGATTTTATAGCCAAGAGCCCTCCGATGAAGTAATGGAGAATCTATTTTGATATTTCTAAACGGGTGGATATGATTCATGTCTATAAAAGAGTGCATGCGACAAAAGTGAGAACTATCAAGGGTAGCCAGTAAAAATAAAAAAAAAATAAAAAAAAAAGATAGCACTCTAGTAGAGTTAAAGATGGCTATATCAGTATGAAATTTTGACAAGGTAGAAGATTCCTAAAGGCAAATCTAAAAGTGGACACAAGGATAAAGTCAAAAAAAATCATGGCATTAATAATAATCGGTTTAATACAATGAAAATTGAGTTATGCCCAATGTCGAGTGATATGATTAAGTAAAAACCAAAAGAGTTTGGCTGAATTAATGAATTTATAAGCATATATCCTAATGCTTAGAAGTAGACTTGGGATATGAAGTGACAATCACAAGATATTTTTCGAGGTATATGAAAGAGAGATCAGGGTAGAACAACAAGGATAAAGGAAATATAAGCTAATGAGTTTTTTTAAGATATGAGATTTTGACGATAGTCTTTGAAAAACTAAGAGATGAAGGAACTAGACAAGCCCTTAAGACCGTTACACCAGATTTCTCTAGTTTTAGCCCTTTTGGGACTGAATGTTGTTTTAGATGAGTGATATGAACAATGATTGAATCATATTAATGGATGGATGAAATTTGGACGCAACCTAATTAGACTTGAGATGGCAGACTTTGATGTCATCTTGGGAATGGACTGGTTAGCTCGGCATTCTACAACCCTATTATGCACTGAAAAGAAGCTAACATTTAAAGACAAAGAAGGAGCAGAATTCAGTTTTGCGGGAACCAAACTTCCCTGTAAACGCAAGCTCATACTCTCAGCACTAAAGGCTAAGAAGTGCCTTGAGAAGGGGGCAGTCGGGTATCTAGTATCAGTGGTCGACCTAACCAAGGAAGCACCACGAATGGAAGATATTGATGTCATGCGGGACTATCCCGACGTATTTCCTGAGGAACTACCAGGACTACCACCCGACCGTGCTACAGAGTTTGTTATAGATCTATTACCTGGAACCGCACCAGTATCGAAAGCACCTTATCGAATGGCTCCTACGAAATTGAAGGAATTGAAAGTACAACTACAAGAACTACTGGACAAGGGGTATATTCGACCTAGTATATCACCATGGGGAGCGCCAGTATTGTTCGTAAAGAAGAAGGACGGTAGCGTTCGATTATGTATTGACTATCGGGAGTTGAACAAACTGACGATCAAGAATCGGTATCCACTACCTCGGATCAATGACTTGTTCGATCAGTTGCAAGGAGCAAAAGTATTTTCTAAGATCGATCTTCGGTCAGACTACCATCAGTTGAAGATTAAAGATGGTGATATTCCTAAGACAACTTTCAGGACCAGATATGGACATTATGAATTCTTGGTCATGTTTTTTGGATTAACAAACGCACCAGCAACCTTCATGGAACTTATGAACCGGGTTTTCCATGATATGTTGGATACGTCGGTTATTGTATTTATTGATGATATATTGGTATATTCCAAGGACAAAGAAACCCATATTAAGAACCTAAATGCCACCGCGTTTAAGGAAAGAGAATCTATATGTCAAATTTACCAAGTGTGAGTTTTGGCTAAGTGAAGTCGCCTTCCTAGGCCATGTAGTATCCGCTGAAGGAATCAAAGTGGATCCCAGCAAGATCGAGGCTATTGTAAAGTGGGAAGCACCAAAGAGCGTTGTAGAAATTAAAAGTTTTCTGGGTCTCGCTGGTTATTATCGGAGATTTGTGGAAGACTATTCCCGGATTGTCGTACCTCTCACCAGTTTGACTAAGAAAGGTGAAAAGTTTGTGTGGACGAATAAATGTGAGAAGAGCTTCCAGACATTGAAGACCAGATTGATATCCGCTCTGATTTTGACTATCCTGTCCCAGGACAGCCATTTACCCTATACACTGATGCGTCAGGACTGGGATTAGGAGGTGTGCTTATGCAAGGAGAACAAGTAATTGCTTATGCCTCAAGACAGTTGAAGACACATGAAAAAAACTATCCCACTCATGACTTGGAGTTAGCAGCAGTCGTACATGCTGTCAAGATAGGGAGACATTACCTATACGGAGAGAAGTTCCAGATTAAGTCGGATCATAAAAGTCTTACTTATTTATTTAATCAAAAAGAGTTGAATATGAGACAAAGAAGATGGTTGTAACTATTGAAAGACTATGATTGTGATATCCAGTATCATCCCAGGAAAGCTAATATAGTAGCGGATGCGTTGAGCAGAAAGGCAATGATAAAATCTCAAGGAGATGTTAGCACAACTGCAGCAATGTGTACTACCAGAATGGTATTCAATCATGGCAACGAGCAGTATGTGATAGATACAGCGGATGGATCAGCCAACCAAGGGTTTATTCATCGGTTTTCAAATATGTTCGTTGCATTGAAGATTATATCCGATATATTTGATGAAGTGAAGACAGCTATCAAATCAGACCCTTACCTGAGAACGGTGCAAGAAGACATTGAAAAAGGTAGAACTAACCCTGAGTTCACCTTGGACGAAGAGAAGGTACTGAAGTACAAAGGAAGGATATGTGTACCCGAAACAAAAAGTGTGGACATTAGACATCGACTAATGAAAGAAGCCCATACCACCATCTATTCAATACATCCTGGAAGTACAAAAATGTATCATGATCTAAAGAAACTATATTGGTGGAGAGGGATGAAAGCAGACGTAGCGAAGTTCGTGTCTCAATGCTTAAATTGTCAAAAAGTAAAGGCTGAACGATAAAGACCTGCAGGACTGTTACAGCCATTACTGGAACCCGCATGGAAATGGGACTGCATCACTATGGACTTCGTCACGGGACCACCATTGACACCTCGAGTAGTTGATGCAGTTTGGGTGATTGTAGATCGCTTGACCAAAACAGCTCGCTTTATACCTATTCGACTTCAGTATACACTGGAAAGGTTAGAAAAGTTGTATGTGGATAATATGGTTTGATTACACGGTGTACCAGAGAGCATTGTGTCCGATAGAGATCCACGATTTACTTCCAAGTTTTGAGAAGGATTGCAAAAGGCTATGGGTACAACATTGAAGTTTAGTACTGCATTCCATCCACAGAAAGATGGACAGTCAGAGCGTACAATCCAGATTCTTGAAGATATGCTACAAGCATGTGTAATTGACTTCAAAGGATCATGGGATGAAAAGTTACCACTGATCGAGTTTGCTTATAACAATAGCCACCAGGCTACTATACAGATGTCACCCTACAAAGCACTGTATGGCAGAAAGTGTCGAACTCCGTTGTTTTGGAATGAAGTTGGAGAACATACTATTATTGGGCCAGAATTTGTCGAAGAAACTTGTCACGTGGTCGACATTATCAAGGAAAGAGTGAGAACAGCCCAGAATTGTCAGAAGCAATATGTAGATACTCGACGCAGAGATCTTGAGTTTGTTGTGGGTGAAAAAGTATTCATGAAAATATCACCTATGCGAGGTCTGAAACGGTTCGGACAGAAAGGGAAACTAAGTCCATGATATGTCGGGCCATATGAGATTCTAGCTAAGCGTGGAAAAGTGGCTTACCAGTTAGCATTACCACCATCTATGTCAGGTGTGCATGACGTATTTCATATTTCCCTATTGAAGAAGTATGACAAGGATCCAACGCACGTTCTGACAGTAGACCTATCGGATTTGACTGATGATTTGACATTTGAAGTAACACCAACTGAAATCATCAGCTGAAAGGTTCAACGACTACGCAATCGAGATATCTATTGTGTTAAGGTCACCTGGAAAAGTAGAGACATGGAAGCAATTACATGGGAAGAAGAGAATGCTATGCGAAAGCAATACCCTCACTTATTTGATTCAGAAGGTACATATAATTTCAAGGATGAAATTTTTATAAGTAGGGGGGAGTTGTAAGACCCGTATCAAACTAACCCGGTCCTACCACCTTGAATTAGGTTTACCCATCATGGTCGAGCCAAATGGACCAAGGGCGTGAAGGAGATCGTGATCCCAGGTATCAAATCGACCCAAAAACACTTAAATTAAGGGGAGGGTCGCATACCCAACAAGGGAGGGTTGGACCCCCCTAGACAAAAAGTCAGAATCCCTGTTTTACAGAGGGGGGCGGACACTTTAGGATTTAGGGGTCGACGGGATCATCGACCCCCTCATTGACCCTCAGTTTCTACCGAAAATAGAATTAGGAAATTTCCTTAATTTCGGTTGGGGCTCTTTCCTAATCTCAAAGGGACTTATTTTAGGATGTTTCTACTCTATTTAAAGGATGTCCCTATGCCTATTTTACTCCTTTTAGAACCCTAATTGAATTGTGAGAAAGAGAAGAGAAGGAAGAGAGGAAGAAGAGAAGGAAAGGAGAAAAGAAGAAAAAGGAGAAGAGTTACAGAGAAGGAGTGTTCTTCTCAGGTAAGAATACTAATCTTATGAATTTCGTGAGACTTAGAATAGTTGAAGGAAGATGTAAGAGAAATCTAATCCATCCATCCATGGTTAGGTTTCAATGGAAACCATGGAGGATATCAATTAGACTATATATTGGGTGAAGAGAAGTTCTAATCCATAAAAAGTATGTGGAATGGACTATAGAAGAAGCCATAGAAGATAAACAAGGAAGAATGAATCAAAACATGAGAATATCGACCAAAACCAGAGGTGGTCGCACATAGGGTCGATAGACCCATCGACCCTGATGTCGACCCTGTTACAGGGGGTCACAGTATACTGCTACCCTACCTGCGACCCATCCTTCGACCCTATAGATAATAGCAAGTTAGAAAATTAGAATTAAATCTAATTGAATTCTATCAACTTTGTTAGGTCTTCTAGCAATATAATATCAATATAAAGGTGATTCTTAAAGCTTGAAAGAGGATCTACTAGCAAGCTAAGGTGAGGAAACAAGACCTACATTAACTGGTTAATAATAAATTATTTTTATTTTTTTAGTCCGCTGCCATACTTGATTCTATGCGAATATGCTTGTAATGTGCATATAACATGTCATCCAATATTTCTATTATTGTTTCATCCATATTTACTTTATTGTTGATAACATAATGATAATAATGATGATAGGAATAGGCATGTGAATGTTTGTGTGTGGTTAGTGTGCTTGATGCGAGTAGGGCATCAGGGGAAGTGTTAGGCGGTATTTGATCTGGGCACTTTAGCTCTATCTCTAACTCAAGTCTTGTGCATTAGCATCGTCGTATCGCCATTACCTTAGAGAACTATTGCGACGCAGGGCATCAAGGAGGGTCTCGGTCTTTGAGTCCTATACTCTATCGGGGGGCCTTAGCTCTATCTCTACGGGTGCTCTGAGGGATGCTGGGGTGAGGCCTTGGATACACTGTTTGACATTAGGATTGGTTAGTTGCGAGCCCCGTTTGCCACCCTAGCCATCAGGGGTTTATTTGTTGGTATGAAGTTGTGCAGCGATTAACGTGACCTTCGTGTACAATGTTCATTGTGGGTGCTGTGGGCGACGATGAGAGGTTCACCGGGCGTATCCACACTCTCGTGCATAGTGGTGCGACGACCTCCTATCCTTTCTATAGCACAGTGCAAATGTAAAACCAGACCAAATATATGAATTGAATCACATGCATATGTATTGTTGCATTGTTTTGTTTGCTCACTGAGCCATGATGTGTGCTCACCCTCTCGAAGTCGAATATTTTTAGTTGATGATGCAGGTACCACTGTTGAGATTTTATAAATGCCCAGCGTACGAGAATGTGGCGGTGGTGGAAGTGGAAGAGGAAGTGGATACACATGACTCCTCTTGCGAGTGCAACTCATGTGTATTCGATTAGATATTTTTTTAGTTTTCTTTATTTGGATTTATTAAGGACATGTATTTGATATTTATTTATGTCTCAGTTGATACAGAATAATTTGCTATTTACGTATTAGTATCACAGTAATTTCTCAGTTCATTTTATTATAAGACTTCCGCTATTGTATATTTACTCTGATTATGAATGTGGATGTATGGGGTTTATATAAAATGGATATAGCATTTTCGAGATCCTGGTTGAACCGTTGGTTTGTTAGCGGTTCATCACACCATTCTGAATAGTGCAGAATTGGGGTGTGACAATCTGTATATAAGAACGGTACAAGAAGATTTAGAAAAAGAAAAACCTAACCCTGACTTACTTTGGATGCAGAGACGGTACTCAGATACAGAGGTAGACTCTGAATACATGAAGGTAAAGACTCGGATATCATGAAGAGGATAAGGATAAGAGCCCATTGTACTCCATATTCAGGACATCCTGGAGTACCAATATGTATCATGACCTGAAGAGATAATAAATGTGGCTTAGTGCGTGTTCCAGTGTCTGAATTATCAGCAAGTAAAAGCTGAAAGACAAAGACCAACATGGCTTACCATAACCACTATCGGACCCAGTCTGGGTGTGGAACTACAGTACAATGAACTATGCCAATGAATTTCCACTGACTTCCAGATCGGTTGACATGGTTTGGGTGACTGTTGATCGCATTATGAAGATAGCTTATTCCATTGCGATACGACCTCAGTATGCTTTGGAGCGGCTAACTAAGCTATATGTAGATAATATTGCTAGATTGAATGGTATGCATGAGAGCTTAGTGTCGATCAGAGGCTTATGCCTTATCTCGAAGTTTTGGAAGGATCTAAAAAAATAATGGGGACAAAGTTGAAGTTTAGTACCGCACTTTACCTCAAACCGACGGACAGTCAGAGCAGACTATACAGATCCTAAGAGATATGCTCCGAGCTTGTAAAATTGATTTCAAGGAACTTGAGTTCAGAAGGTACCGTGAATTGAAGTTGCTATTAAGGTACCATGTAAATGTTACCTATGAAGCAGATACGATAGAAATGTCAAATTATTTTCTTTTGGAATGAAGTTAGTGAATGAAGAGTTTTAAGACCAAAGTCAATTGCAGAAAATAGTCGAATGGCAGACAAGATCAAAGAAAAAGGGGCCAAGACAGCTTAGGATTGTCAGGAGAGATACCAAGACCTCGATTTCGCCATAAGTGACAAAGTATTGTTTTTGAAGATATCACCTATGCGCAGTTTGAAACGATTAGACAAGAAGGGAAAGTCATAATTTATATATGTTTTGGATCTTATAAACTTTGGAGAGACGTAGAAAAGTTAACATATCAATTAGTGTTACCGCCGTCCATGTCTAGTGTGCATGATGTATTTCGTGTGTCTCTATTAAAGAAGTACATTAGAGATCCATATCAAAGGTATTGACCACGGAATCACTGGATTAGATAGAATGTTTGACTATTGAGGTGGTACCAACCTAGTTCACTAGTGGGAAGGTACAATGTTTCCAAAGCCAGGATAATTATTATATGAAGGTAACTTGGTAAAGATAAGACGTGGAGAAGAGTGCATAGGAGGAAGAAAATGCAATGTGGAAATAGAATTCCCACCTATTGACTCCGAAGTAAATTCAAATTTTGAGGACAAAATTTATTTTTAAGGATGGGGGAGTTGTAAGATCTGTACGTTCAAATTTCGAGGATGAAATTTCTTTTAAGGGTGGTGGAGTTGTAAGACCTGCACGCCACGAACCCGGCCTAACCTTATATTTTGTATCGGGACCCGTCTACATATCATGGTCGAGCCAAATGGACCAAGTGTGTGAAGAAAAACCAAGACCCAATATGAAAATTTACTCAAAAACAGTCAAAATGAGGGTAGGGTCGTAGGTTTTAACAGGCAAGTCTGACCCCCCCATCGACCCCCACCATCGACCCGTGACCAGCGGTCGCAGGGGTCTATGAATTGACCGACCCCCCCATCGACCCACCCATCGACCCCCGATAATCGAGAAAAACAGCACGAACCGAAAATTAGGAAACTTTCCTAATTTCAATTAGAACCTTTCCTAAACTCAATGGGACTTATTTTGGGAGGTTTTACTCTATAAATAGGACGTCCCTAAGCCTCTTTCACTCCTTTTACAACCCCAATTGGATTGAGAGAAAGAGAAGAGAAGGAAGAGAAGGATAAGAGAAAGAGAATTGAAGAAGAAGACCAAGGAGGAGGAAATTCAGAGGAAACTCTGAATCTCAGCAAACCTAAGGTATGAATACATTCCCCATGATTTATTTAAGACCTTAGAATGGTTTATGAAGAGGGTATGACTTAGAAGAAACCCAAATCACCCATCCATGTTTAGGTTTCAATGGAAACCATGGAGGAGATCATTGAAACCATGTAGGTGAATAAAGAATAGATTTAAACCATAGAACATGTACGGAATGGACTATAGAAGGAAGCCATAGGACCCAAACATGAAAGAATGGACGAAATTTGATATTTTCGACTCAAACCATGGGGGGTTGCACTTAAGGTCGATGGAACCTCCGACCCTAGCATTGACCCCCAGCATTCGGGAAGTTCATGAAAGGAGGGGTAGCACCTAGGGTCGATGGAACATCCGACCCTAGGCATCGACCCCCAGTTAACAGCAAGCTGTAAAAATTAGAATAAATTCTAATTAAATTCTATCGACTTTGTTAGGTCTTCTAGCGATATAATATTGATATAAAGGTGATTCTTAAGGCTTGAAAGAGGACCTACAAACAAGCAAAGGTGAGGAAACAAGACTCTTAACTAATTGGTTAATAATAAACTATTTTATTTCTTGAGTCCGATTCTATGCTTGATTCTATGCGAATATGCTTGTAATATGCATACAATATGTCATCCAATATTTCTATTATTTGTTCATGCATAATTACTTTTTTGTTTATAACATGATGATGATGATGATGATAGGAATAGGCATGTGAATGTATGTGTGTGGTTGGTGTACTTGATGTGAGCGAGTATCAGGGGGGGTGTCATAGGCTGGGCCTCAGCACTCTAGCTCTATCTCTAACTCAAGTCTTGTACATTAGCATCGTCGTATCGCCATTACTTTAGCAGAACTATTACGTCTTAGAGCATCAGGGGAGGTGGTTTCGGTCCTTGTAGTCTCTGACTCTACTGGGGGGCTTTAGCTCGATCTCTATGGACGTTCTGAGGGATGCTGGGGTGAGGCCTTAGATACACTATTTGGCTTTAGGATTGGTTAGTTGCGAGCCCAGTTGCAGCCCTCGCCAGCAGGGCTTACGTGTTGGTATGGCACTGTTCAGCAATAAACGTTAACCTTTGTTGTACAATGTTCATGAATTGGGTGCTTGTGAGTCGACGATAAACGTTACCTTCGGACGGCGTCACACACTTGTGTATAGAGGCGGGGTCAATAAACGTTAACCTTTGACCACCCAAACCTTTCTATTGCATATTGTAAACTTTAAACCAGACCAAAGATATGAATTGATTGCATGTATATGTATTGTTGCATTGTTTTGTTTACTCACTGAGCTCAAGATGGAGAGCTGACCCTCGCGTGCAAAAAATTTTTTAGTTTCTGATGTTGCAGATACTATGATGGAAGATTTTATCTACACGCCAACATATGAACGGGTGGAGGCTATGAATGAGCAAGCTGTGGAGAACGAACATGGTTCGTTAAGCGAGCGTTTCAACGGTGGATACGTTTAGTATTTAGTTTTCGTATTTGGATATTGTAATATGTATTAAGTTATGTTTTGGTTACTTGGAAATAAATGGAATATTAATTATTTATCATGATTAGAACTCAGTGTAAGAATTCCGCTATTTATTTTATTACCTCTGATTAATGTGGAATGTGTTTTGGTTTATCATATGTGGGATAGCCTATTGTGAGATCCTGGTTGAACCGTTGGTTTATTGACGGTTCATCACACCATTCTGGTTGGAGCAGAATTGGGGTGTGACATTCATCATTAGTTACGAGATCATAATGCAGCATGCGATGTGATGGGACCCGAACTTTTAGGGGAATGATCGCTTCTGAACCAAAGGCTAACATAAATGGGCTCTCCCCGGTGGTACATTTAGTTATTGTCCGGTAGGTAAAAAGAATGTGTGGAATCTCGTCCAATCACCGTCCTTTCATATCATCCAACCTAGTCCCCGGAGGAGTGTCTTGTTGGTGGCCTCAGTTTGACCATTGGAATTGGGGTACCCTATCATTGTCCGTTGATGGTCAATGTTGTTCTCTTCACAAAACTCAACGAAAGCGTTGTTGTCAAAGTACTCAAGGAATACCATATCTGTAGACTACCGCCTATTTTAAAAACTCCTAGATTTTACTTTCAGTTATGTTGGCCACTGCCTCTGCTTCCACCCACTTTGTAAAATAGTCCACTGCTACAATAAGGAAATGGGGAAGTGGCCCATGATGTCCATTCCCCATTGGGCAAATGGGATAGGGGATGAAAGCGGCTGTAAGGGGGCGGCAGGGAGATGGGGAATAGGAGCAAAAAGTTGACATTTTTCATATTTTTTTTATGAAGCAGAGGCAGTCTTCCCTCATCTTTGGCCAGTAGTAGCCCTGCCTCAATATTTTGTATGCCAGTGCCCTGCCACCGAGGTGCACACCACAAAGCCCTTCATGTACATCTTTGACTACATGGGCTGCTTTTGAGGGTTGAAGACATCAGAGGAGAGGAAATGTAAATGACTTTTGTTCAAGATGTCCTGGTCTAGGACATAATGGGTAGCTTTGGACTGGATCCTTCTTGCTTTAGCCTTGTATACCAGTAGGGTTCCCTCTTTCAGATAAGAACAGATTGGATTGATCCATGATGCTTCAAGAGTAGCCGGCATGACTGTTGAGGCTGGGTCAGTACTTGCTTGTTCATGGATCTCGGTGTACACTGAGTGGCCCAATTTCAAGAGATCTGATGTTGCCAATTTAGGCAAGGCGTCAGCTTGGGCGTTCTGATCTTTGAGAACATGCTGAAGGGTGAAGGTAGAAAAGGCTGATGATGCTTCTTGGACTTTTTGTAGGTAAGCCACAATGTCTTGCAGGCTTCATATTCCCTGTTGACTTGCTTCAACACCAGTTGATAATTACTAAAGGCTTAGACATTCTTAACCAGTATTGCCTTGGCTAGTTGGAGACCAGCTAGTAGTGTCTCGTGTTTTGAATTTGAATCGAAGGGCATACTAAATCTTGAATCTTTAAGGACTTGTGAAAATGAACGTACTCTTGGTATTTGGAAGATCCAACCATGAACAACGCCTGTGAAACCTACATCCAAAAATATAGACGAATTTAAAATTTTCAAATAATAGGTACTCCCATCGACGTCTATCTGTATCTGTATCGGAGTGTATTGAACTCTAGGTATGCTCTGAAACCCTTTATTTTCATGTGTAAATTATAAGTTTTGGTTTAAATGTTCAAACCAAGCAATGCGTAGCCAGCATAACTGATTTGGGCCATGTAGTCGACCACAGCGGTTGACAAAACTGACTTGGTCAACCATCCATCTATAATCAATCTCCTGATCATAGAATTCGGATAAAGCTTGGTTTTATCGTGTGGGCTTGGTCTGACTGGTACCTAATCACCCTTGTCATCCCTAAACATGTAGGGCACATCTCTTAACTAGTTTGAGTGCCAAATGGCAACTTTTAAGCCTCCTTGTTCACTCTTTTACTAGTACTAGGACTCTCAAGGTAAGAGTTGAATTGCAACTCCAACTCTTGATTAACTCTTTAATAAAAACTCCCTAAAAACTATCAAAATTCTATCCATTGAGTGGATTCACACACTCGTGTATTGTGAGACCTACATGCAAATTTCGGGACAAAATTTCTTTTAAGGGTGGGGGAGTTGTAAGACCCGCACTCCGTAAACCCGGTCTAAACCTTGGTTTTGTTTCGTAGCAGGTCTTCCGATCATCACCGGGCCAGACGGGACGAAAGGATGACAAACAGGTACGAAATCAGATCAAAGACGGTCAAATAATCATCATTTTATGTTGACCGATCGACCGATCAGCTCTGCGCAGCTGAGTGCGGAGATCCGGAAATTGACTTATGAGGGTCCCACTTTCCTGATTTTGAATCCTAAGACTTTCCTAATCCTAATAGGGTTACTAAATCCTAATTATAGCCTGTAAATATACCCTTAAACCTCCTCAAATCCTTTCCATTATCTCTCACAAACTCTAGAGAAGAGAAGGAGGTTGGAAAGGAGAAGGAGCTAGGAAGAAGAAGGAGGTGCCGCCATTACCGTTCGACAACGCTCACGTTACGCCAGTCAACGATAAGTGTTTGAATCAATCTTCTTACCCTATGATAGTTGTATGGGTGGATCAATACCATGCAAGTAGGTATTGATCTAAAACCCCAATTGGACCTTAAAACCCTAAGTTGCCGTCAAACCTTAGATTCGAGTTTCGAGATGATATTCATCGAAACTAGACTCGAATGAGTTGGGGATAACTCTAACTTAAAGCTTAGACTTAGAATGAATAGGAGAAACCCTGAAAATCCGTGGAGGATGATCGACGACAGTCGAAAAACCAAGTGTATGGTCTTCCGGAGACATACCGATCGACCATACCGGTTGCTAGTTTGCTCACAGAGCTGCAACCGGTATGTTGCGACCGGTCAGCTCTGTGAGGGTATTTTGTAACTTTGTTGGTTTCCGACCAACATGAAATCCTAAGAAAAATATTCTAATGAAACCCTAATAATATTGTAGGACTTTGTGACTTTTCGTTTGGATCTTGCGACGTGGAGCAAGCTAACAAACGAGCGTCAGGTAAGGGAATCTGACCTAAACCTAATAATTAATGGACAGTAAATCGTTGTTAACCACCTGATTAAATCTGATGTAATGTTTGTGCATATTCACATGCCATCTTTTAATTTCAGTTATTATTATTGTTCATGCATTGTTAGGATGTGATTGTTAAGCATGTGATTGTTTTCGTTAGTGTGTGGAGTGGGGCATGGGCCTGGAATCGCTCCTCACACTAGCACCTTTTGTAGTATTCTGTATTAACATGCTTGGTACGGGTGGGGCATCAGGGGAAGGTCGTGGTACGGTGGTCTCCGATGTTGATGCTGGTCTGGCCATGGTTATGTGGCATTGTGGTCTCCGAGGTCGACGCTGGCTTGTCCACGATGCTTTAGCTCTATCTCTATGCCGTAGGGAGTTATGTTGGGATAGGGTCTACCTGCGTTATGTATCTATCCTAGTGGGTTAGTTGCGGATAGGGCATCAGGGGAGGTGTGGGAATTCCTTAGCTCTATCTCTATGCCGTAGACGGCTGTGCTGGGATAGAGCCTACATTGATGACATATAGGATTGGTTAGTTGCGAGCCTAGTTTACGAGCCCTGGCCAGTAGGGGCTTAGGTACTGGTATGGGTAGAGCATCAGGGGAGGTACGGGGGTATCTTAGCTCTATCTCTATTCCATGATGGGTGCATGTGGGCCAATGGGGGTGTGATCCATGAGGTGCCACACACTCGTGTATAGAGGTGCGGGGGCCACAATCCTTTCTATAGCACATTGCAAACTTAAAACCATACCACAGCATAAAATGATTGTTACTCATGCATAATATGGTAAAACTGTCTGATTGTCTTACTGAGCTAAGTTGTGAGCTCACCCTTTGTATATATACATTTTTTACATGTTGATGCAGGTTTCACCGTGGATGACTACATGAATGCTCGACTTATGGTGGTGTTCTTGCATTGGATGTACGGGACGGGGAGGGGCGAGCATGACGCTTCATGCGAGTGCCCTTTCTGCGTGTACCTTTGATTGGTTTTATTTATTTATTTTCATTTTTTTTTATTGGATTAAAGAGATGTAATGATATTATATTATTTGTTTAGATTTGAATAATTGGATATTTTATTTAAAGTTATCAATAGATTCTCAGTTCATTATATTTAAAAGACTTCCGATGTATTATTTATATTCTGATTTTGGTTATGTGTAATGGTTTGTATGAGTGGACACGGCCTATCCGAGATCCTGGTGTGAACCGTTGGTTCGATGACGGTTCACTCACACCATTCTGGTTGGATCAGAATTGGGGTGTGACAACTTGGTATCAGAGCCCTCGGGCTCTGTCCAACAAACCATGTTGCACTTAACTAAGTCGATGAACTGAGTTAGGAAAATTTAAAAATTTTAATACAAACACACCCTAAGCATTGTTTGATACCTGAGACTGATTAAGAAAGAGCATAAAATACTGTATTAAATATGGAATTTTAATGATACCCATACACTAGTTAGGTGAACCATGAAAACTTTCATTTAAACAAAAAAAAAAAAAAAAAAAAAAAAAAAAAAAAAAAAAAAAAAAAAAAAAAAAAAAAAAAAAAAAAAAAAAAAAAAAAAAAAAAAAAAAAAAAAAAAAAAAAAAAAAAAAAAAAAAAAAAAAAAAAAAAAAAAAAAAAAAAAAAAAAAAAAAAAAAAAAAAAAAAAAAAAAAAAAAAAAAAAAAAAAAAAAAAAAAAAAAAAAAAAAAAAAAAAAAAAAAAAAAAAAAAAAAAAAAAAAAAAAAAAAAAAAAAAAAAAAAAAAAAAAAAAAAAAAAAAAAAAAGGAAAAAAAAAAAAAAAAAAAAAAAAGAAAAAAAAAAAGAAAAAAAAAGGGGAGGGGAAAAAAAAAAAAAAAAAAAAAAAAATAAAAAAAAAAAAAAAAAAAAATTAACCCCGGAAAAAAAAAAAAAAAAAAAAAAAAAAAAAAAAAAAAAAAAAAAAAAAAAAAAAAAAAAAAAAAAAAAAAAAAAAAAAAAAAAAAAAAAAAAAAAAAAAAAAAAAAAAAAAAAAAAAAAAAAAAAAAAAAAAAAAAAAAAAAAAAAAAAAAAAAAAAAAAAAAAAAAAAAAAAAAAAAAAAAAAAAAAAAAAAAAAAAAAAAAAAAAAAAAAAAAAAAAAAAAAAAAAAAAAAAAAAAAAAAAAAAAAAAAAAAAAAAAAAAAAAAAAAAAAAAAAAAAAAAAAAAAAAAAAAAAAAAAAAAAAAAAAAAAAAAAAAAAAAAAAAAAAAAAAAAAAAAAAAAAAAAAAAAAAAAAAAAAAAAAAAAAAAAAAAAAAAAAAAAAAAAAAAAAAAAAAAAAAAAAAAAAAAAAAAAAAAAAAAAAAAAAAAAAAAAAAAAAAAAAAAAAAAAAAAAAAAAAAAAAAAAAAAAAAAAAAAAAAAAAAAAAAAAAAAAAAAAAAAAAAAAAAAAAAAAAAAAAAAAAAAAAAAAAAAAAAAAAAAAAAAAAAAAAAAAAAAAAAAAAAAAAAAAAAAAAAAAAAAAAAAAAAAAAAAAAAAAAAAAAAAAAAAAAAAAAAAAAAAAAAAAAAAAAAAAAAAAAAAAAAAAAAAAAAAAAAAAAAAAAAAAAAAAAAAAAAAAAAAAAAAAAAAAAAAAAAAAAAAAAAAAAAAAAAAAAAAAAAAAAAAAAAAAAAAAAAAAAAAAAAAAAAAAAAAAAAAAAAAAAAAAAAAAAAAAAAAAAAAAAAAAAAAAAAAAAAAAAAAAAAAAAAAAAAAAAAAAAAAAAAAAAAAAAAAAAAAAAAAAAAAAAAAAAAAAAAAAAAAAAAAAAAAAAAAAAAAAAAAAAAAAAAAAAAAAAAAAAAAAAAAAATAAAAAAAAAAAAAAAAAAAAAAAAAAAAATTTTTTTTTAATTTTTTATTAAATTGGACCCTCCTGGGTGTACGAGGGCGAGCCTCCAACTCGTCGTCACTAACGGGCAGATCGACCATCTGCATCCTCAGAATAGCCTCCCAGTCAATGTCGGAGGTCATAGTATCCTCAACCGTCACCTCGCCTCTCATGCTCACACCCAGGCGACGTAGCAAGAAGGTAATGAGACGACCGTATGGAAGGTTACTGGCCTGATCAGCCAGGGTCGCCTGATGCATGGTCCGAATGATAAGGTAAGGGAGAGAGACCCGCCCCCCGATGCAAATGCAATATGTGATGTACTGAGTGAGCTGAGATAGCTCACTGTAGTGGCCGCTCTGGGGCACGATGTCGTGCTGGATGATGCGACTGTAGACACGAGCTAGGGGCTTCAGACTAGCCGCCTTCATAGGAGCCCCAGGATTGAGGATCTGCTCGGCGATCTCTCGGCGTAAGTCCTCGCTAAGATAACCCTTCACCTTTGGGGGGCAGTATACTAAGTCTCCATCGTTGGGTACCCCCAACAGATCAGCTAACTGGTGGGTGTTGAAGGAGATAGGTACACCCTTGGCGTAGCTAGAGATGCGTAAGTCCCTACCCTGGTTGGGATCGTTAACATCCCCATGCAGCTCCAGGTTAGCATAGAAATGCTTAACTAGGTTGGGATGGGTGGTATCGGTGCAGGATATTACCGGTACTCACCCAAGCGCGTCGAAAGCGGCTCACACATCGAACCTCTCTAGCTGATCCAAGTTAACTCGATGCCCGGATTCGATGTTTTTGCTATCGAACCAAGGGAAACGAGCTTGTGCCTCCAAGGATTGAAACCAACGCTCGTCGAGTTGTGGAGCGGGTGGCTGAGAAGCACGAACGCTTGAACCATGAGGACGTTTGCCCAGAGCACGTCGTGGAGCCATTAAACTGCAAAACAAAAGAAAATAGGCAGAAAATGTTAGATTTTGTTGAAATTTCGACAGCATAACGACTGTAATTCGAGAAAAAGCCTCGAACTCGCCCAAAATCATGGGGAGGAGGACTTACGTAACCCCCACACTCTTCAACAAACCAAAATCAGGCAATTACAATAAGAAATTTCAAGAATTTAAGAAAAACCAAGAAATTTCAAAATTTTTGAAAACCTAGGTCAAAAATTATAAAAATTCAATTTTTCCAAAAACCGTTCGGTGAAACCTCAAATTGGTTGAGGGCTTTTGCCCTTAGGGGTCCCTAAACCCTTTCTAAGCCGAAGGAAAAGAGTTCCTACGGTTGGAATCTCTCAATCAAAGAAAAACCTAAAATTTTAACTAAAGACGATATGGAAATTTTGTAAAAACTTGATAGAGAGGGAAGAGACCTACCTGGAGACGATGTTCTAAGTCTTGAACAGAAGAAAATGACTTCTAAGATCACCGGTCGGATTGTAGCAACTCGGGAGCCAGAGAGAAATCGCCACCGGAGAGAAAGAAGAAAGAAAAGTGAGAAAAATCTCACTTTTTCGCAATTTTAAAAGCAATTCTGGGCATACCGGTCGACGGTTTTGCCTATACCGGTCGACCGATATCCCTATAGACATGCGACCGCTATGTCTCAGTCAGAATTAAAATTTTGACCGATCGACTATACCGGTCGCAGCAATCTGATACAGAGTGTCGTCCGGTACCTCTCCAGACATGCGACCGCTATGTCTCGGTCAGAAATTAAATTCTGACCGGTCGACTATATCGGTCGCAGCATATTCTACAGGGGTGCGACCGGTATGTTGCGACCGGTCAGCCCCAGAATAGCCAGAAAAATCTCTGAAAAAATTTTAAAATTTTGTAACTTTATATACTCCTTTTTGCGACTGTTTTGCCTTATATTGTTCAAGACTAACACCACTATTGCTTCATTCTCATGTGTTATGTCTTCTTCTCAGATTCAAACAGAATAGTCTGAGATGGTGTGCGGAAACGATCGTAGGGGTCGGAAGCGTCACCAGGCTAGGATGCGCCTCGAGGAAGAAGAACAGGTTGAACCAGGCCATGTTAGAGAGCCAAGCCCGGAAGTTGAGGAAGAACAGGTTCCAGAGGTACCGACAAATTTGCCTGGCCCACCTCACAGGAATTCTGAGACCATTATTACAAACCTGGTCTATCAGATGCAAGCTCAGCAGAAAGAATTCCTGAGCGAGATACTGAAGATGTTCAAGCCACCGGGTTCTGTTCCCACTGGAGGTACTCCCGAGTCTGGAGGAAATAATACTACACAGTCGACGCATGGTAGTCCAGGACTGATGGGCCAACCCCAGAATGTACCACCACCGCACCAGTTTCCGTCATCTTCTGCCTATCAGGGAGCATATCGGTATCCACCACCATGGTACGGAATGAATACTCAGGGACAGCACGATCTGAGCAGGGCGGTGGATAGATTCTTAAAGTTGAAGCCTTCTTCATTCACAGGTAAGACAGGAAAACCATTGTGGCCAGCACAGTGGATTACAGAAATGGAGAATAATTTTTTATTGATGACTTGTTCAGAGGATGAAAAGGTCTTGTTTGCCACTCACATGCTGAAAGAAGATGCAAATGCTTGGTGGAATTCTACACGGGCATATTTGGAGACGAAGCATGCTCAGGTGGATTGGGAAGTGTTCAAGGTCGCCTTCTTCGATAAGTATTTTCTGAAGAGCTTCAGAGATCAGATGGAGAAGGAGTTCCTTAATCTACAACAGTCTCAGTTGATTGTGGATGCCTATCAGCAGAGGTACGAAGAGTTATTTTTCTTCGCACCGGCAAGTATGCAAGAAGAGTATGCAAGAAGAAGAGACCAAGACACGTAGGTTCACCATGGGACTACGTGGAAGCATCAGAGAGCACATCTTGGGTCTGGACAAGAAAATCTATAATGAGGCTGTACAGGTTGCGAGGGTGATAGAGTCCAGTCAGCGGGACAGCTTCTTCATGGAGAACAGGGGAGTGAAGAGACCCGCTATTGAGAGTTCTGGTGGCGGTAACAATAGACCCTTCCGCCCATACAGGGCTCAGACCGCTACATTTCCTGCAAGGAATAATACGGCACCACATGTGCCACAGAACGCCGGATTCAACCCGAATATCAAATGTTTCAACTGTCAGCAACTGGGTCATATTGCAAGGACCTGCACTCTACCTAGGAAGCAACCTCTCCAGCAAGGAAAAATATATGCGGTCACCACTGAAGAGGCAGCTGCATCACCTGATGTGGTCACTGGTACAACTCTATCCCTTACTATTTGGCTTACTATTTTCATTGTGTGTATGCACATGTAGAACTAAGGGATAATAAAAAATTCCAAGAATTGTAAATGTAGCTGGTATACCTGCCAAAGTACTATTTGACTCTGGGGCCACGCACTCCTTTGTTTCTATTTCCTTTGGAAAGCGAATGGAGTTACCAATTAAGCACTTGAACCCAAGCTTGATAGTTCGCTCTTCGCTAGGAGTCGAAGTGGCTTTGACTGAATATTATGGACCATGTACTGTATGTATTGAGGGCCGAGACTTAGAAGCAAGTCTGGTACTACTCGAGATGGCAGACATTGATGTCATCTTGGGAATGGATTGGCTAGGCCATCATTCAGCTATCCTATTATGTGGTAAAAGGAAGCTTGTGCTTACAGACAAAAAGGGAAAGGAGTATAGCTTCACTGGGATCAAGCTATCTAGGAAGCGGAAGCTGATTCTCTCCGCCCTAAAAGCTAAGAGATGCTTAGAGAAGGGGGGAGTGGGATATCTTGTATCTGTAGTCGACATCACTGATGAGGTGCCAAAGATGGAAGATATAGATGTGGTTTGAGAGTTCCCAGATGTATTTCCAGAGGAGCTTCCAGGTCTACCATCGGACAAGGCTACAGAGTTTGTAATAGACCTTATGCCAGGTTCGACGCCGGTGTCCAAACCACCATACAGGGTGGCCCCTACCGAGTTAAAGGAGTTGAAGACCCAATTACAAGAATTGTTAGATAAGGGTTTCATACGACCTAGCATATCGCCATGGGGAGCACCTGTATTATTCGTCAAGAAGAAAGACGAAAGTGTAAGACTATGCATTGACTACCGTGAGCTGAACAAGTTGACGATCAAGAATCGGTATCCCTTGCCTAGAATCGATGATCTGTTCGATCAATTGTAGGGTGCAAAGGTTTTCTCGAAGATTGATCTCCGATCGGGGTATCACCAACTGAAGATCAAGGCCAGAGATATTCCGAAGACTGCTTTCAGGACGAGGTATGGGCATTACGAGTTTCTAGTTATGTCTTTCGGGTTGACCAATGCTCCAGCGTCGTTTATGGAACTGATGAACCGAGTGTTTCATGATATGTTGGACACTTCGGTCATCGTATTCATCGATGACATATTGATCTACTCTAAGGACATGGAGACTCATACAGCACATTTGAGGGCAGCCCTACAACGGCTGGGACAAGAAAAGCTTTATGCTAAGTTCAAGAAGTGCGAGTTTTGGCTGAAGGAAGTGGCTTTCTTGGGCCATGTAGTATCTGAAGATGATATCAAGGTTGATCCAAGTAAGATAGCTACTATAGTAGGATGGGAAGCACCAAAATCTGTTGCGGAGATTCGTAGTTTCTTTGGGTTGGCTAGTTATTATAGAAGATTCGTGGAAGATTACTCTAGGATCGCTGTTCCACTCACCAGATTGACCAAGAAGGGAGAGAAATTCATATGGACAGATGAGTGCGAGAAGTGCTTTCAGACTTTGAAGTCAAGACTAGTCTCTGCACCTATCTTGACCATCCCAGAGCCAAGCGTACCGTTTACTTTATATACGGATGCTTCAGGGTTGGGTATTGGATGCTTACGCATCAAGACAGTTAAAGGAGCATGAGAAGAACTATCCTACGCTTGATTTGGAGTTAGCAGCGGTTATACATGCAATCAAGACTTGGAGACACTACTTGTATGGTGAGAAGTTTTAGATTAATTCAGATCACAAGAGCTTAACTAATCTTTTCACTCAGAAGGATCTGAATATGAGACAGAGGAGATGGCTGGAGTTATTAAAAGATTATGATTGTGACATCCAGTATTATCCGGGTAAAGTAAATGTTGTGGCTGACGCCTTAAGCAGAAAGTGGGCATCGAAACCTGAGGCAGGACCAAGTACAAATGCTGCATTATGTGCCGCAGCCTCAAGTTCAATTGAAGGCGATGAAGAGTATATAATAGAGACTGCAGAAGATCCAGTCGAGCAAGGTTTAATTCATAAGTTCACCATGATGTTTGCAGCTTTGAAGATCTCACCGGATCTAGTTGATGAAGTCAAGGTAGCAATCCTACAGGATCCACATCTCAAGACAGTGCAAGAAGACTTAGAGAAGGGCACGAGCAATCCTGACTTTACCTTGGATTCAGAAAAGGTACTCAGGTATCGTGGACGGTTATGTATACCTGAGAGTGAAGACTGCAATATCAGAGATTGAGTTATGACTGAAGCTCATTACACTCCATATTCGGTACATCCAGGAAGTACCAAAATGTATCATGATTTAAGAAGACTATATTAGTGGAGGGGTATGAAAGCAGATATAGCTCGTTTCGTGTTCCAATGTCTGAATTGTCAACAAGTTAAAGCAAAAAGGCAGAGACCCGAAGGTTTGCTGCAACCATTACCAGAACCTGCATGGAAGTGGGATTGCATTACTATGGATTTTGTTACTGGCCTACCTTTGACACCAAGGTCAGTGGATGCAGTTCGGGTTACAGTCGACCGACTCACCAAGATAGCTCGATTTATTGCGGTCAGACCTCAGTATACCATGGAGAAACTGGCCAAGTTATATGTTGATAATATAGTCAAACTTCATGGCGTTCCAGAGAGTATAGTTGTAAGACCCGTGCCAATCTAACCCGGTCATACCACCTTGAACCAGGTTTACCCATTATGGTCAAGTCAAATGGACCCAGGTCGTGAAGGAGATCGAGATCCCAGGTATCAAATCGACCCAAAAACACTTAAAATAGGGGAAGGGTCGCATACCCAGCTAAGCAGGGTCGGACCTCCCAAAACAGAAAGTCAGACCCTCAGTTTTGAAGGGAGGGTCGGACAGCTGAAGACCCTAGGGTCGACGGGATCATCGACCCTCCCATCAACCCTCGGATTCTGCCGAATATAGAAATTAGGAAATTTCCTAATTTTTTATTAGGATTCTTTCCTAATCTCAGAGGGACTTATTTAGGATGTTCCTACCCTATTTAAAGGACGTCCCTAAGCCACTTTCACTCCTTTCACAACCCTAATCGAATTGAGAGAAAGAGACGAGAAGGAAAGAGGAAGAAGAAAGGGAAGGAAGAGAAATTAAGCCAAAAGAGAAGAGTTGCAGAGAAAGATTATCTTCTCAGGTATGGATACTAATTCCAGGAGTTTCTACAGACCTTAGGCTAGTTAATGTTGAGAGTGTGATTTCGGAGAAACCCAAACCATCAAGCTATGGTTAGATTTCCATGGAAAACCATAGAAGAATGCTTGAAAGCTTTCTAGGTGGGTTATACATGGTTTCAGACCATGGGATGAATGTAGAATGGAATGTAGGAGCAAGCCATAGGATTTTAAACACGAAGAATGGATTAAAAGAGGGAATTGGACCAAAGTGCACCGAGGGTCGCACCGAGGGTCGATGACCATCCGAACCTAGGTGTTCCTGACCATCGACCCTCAGTGTTCGAGAAGTTCAGAATCTGGGGAGGGTCGCACCCAGGGTCGATCCTGACTCCGACCCTACCTCCGACCCTCAGTTAACAGAGTAGTTTTTAATTCCGAATAAATTCTAATTAAATTCTATCGACTTTGTTAGGTCTTCTAGCAATACAATAACAATATAAAGGTGATTCTAAAGCTTGGAAAAGTATCTATTAGCAAGCTAAGGTGAGGAACCAGAACTTTAAATTAAATTGGTTAATAACAAACTATTTTCTATTTCTTGAGTCCTATGCCATGCTTGATTCTATGCGAATATGTTTGTAATGTGCATACAGCATGCCATCCAATATTTATATTACTTGTTCATGCATATTTACTTTATTGTTTATAACATGATGATGATGATGATGATAGGAATAGGCATGTGCTTGTATGTGTGTGGTTGATGTACTTGATGCGAGCGAGTATCAGGGGAGGTGTGATGAGAACGTCAATAAACGTTAACCTTTGGCGGGTCTCAGCACTTTATCTCTATCTCTAACTCAAGTCTTGTGCATTAGCATCGTCGTATCACCATTACTTTAGCAGAACTATTATGTCGTAGAGTATCAAGGGAGGTGGTCTCGGTCCTTGTAGTCTCTGACTCTACCGGGGGGCCTTAGCTCTATCTCTATGGACATTCTGAGGGATGCTGGGGTGAGGCCTTGGATACACTATTTGGCATTAGGATTGGTTAGTTGCGAGCCCAGTTTGCAGCCCTCGCTAACAGGGGCTTACGTGTTGGTATGGAACTATATAGCAATAAACGTAACCTTTGTTATATAATGTTCATGATTGGGTGCATGTGAGTTGACGATAAACGTGATCTTTGGGTAACGTCACACACTCGTGTACAGAGGCGGGGTCAATAAACGCAACTTTTGGCTACCTAAACCTTTCTATTGCATACTGCAAACTTTAAACTGGACCAAAGATATAATTTGATTTGCATGCATATGTATTGTTGCATTGTTTTTGGCTACTCACTGAGCCTTGATGTGTGCTCACCCCTCGACGTCGAATATTTTTAGTTGATGATGCAGGTTATACCGTTGAAGACTATGTGAATGCGTCTGCATACGGGAACGTGGCAGCGATGGAAGCTGAAGCTGAAGTGGATACACACGACTCCTCTTGCGAGTGCAACTCCTGTGTATTTGATTAGATATTTTATAGGTTTCTTTATTGGATTTATTAAGACATGTATTTGATATTTTAATATTTATGCCTCAGTTGAAAATAGAATAATTTGCTATTAAATTAATGATATCATCTTAGTTTCTCAGTTCATGTTATTATAAGACTTCCGCTATTGTGTATTTACTCTGATTATGATTACGGATGTGTGAAAGTTTAGATAATGCGGGGATAGCCTATTTGAGATCCTGGTTGAACCGTTGGTTTGCTAGCGGTTCATCACACCATTCTGAACAGTGTGGAATTGGGGTGTGACAACTTTGTATCAGAGCAACTCAGGCCTTGTCCGCTAAACTAACAAACATTCAAGACAATTGTGAACTGAGATAGGATAAAAGTAAAAACAGTAATATTAACACACTGTAAGCACAAGTGATGATTGAGACCAAATTTAAAAAGAGAATAATGCATTTATTAAAGGGGAAACAAGTTACATACAATGAGTGAGAGAAACAAAATGTATATACATAACTAAAGCAGAGTACAGTCCACAACCCGGACAGTTACTCTGTAGTACAAGAAAATAAGTACAATCAAGAAGCTGGAGGCGAAGGAGGAGGCGGGGCCTCACGATCTCGGTCATAGTCCTCAGCATAGACTCTAGTCAACCAGGCTATCTGAGTTTGGGTCGTCTGTAGACTAGCAGTGAGATCGGCTACCCTCCGATCAGTCGCACGCTGTACCTCTATAAGCTCTCCCATCCATGTGTCTGATATGCGCTGGGCAGCTAACAGCTCATCCACTCTCACACGCTGAGCGTCTAGCAACTCCTCCATCCTCAGATCAGATCTGCGCTGAGCCTCTTTGATCTCCTGCAGCATCTCCACCATGTCAAAAGGTGGGAGTGAAGGACCAGCCGCATGCGAAGGACCAGCCTCAGGTGCAGGAGCCGCCGCAGAAGAAGTGCCAACTCAAGCCGCATGTGTATGGGAAGGCGGTGGTATCGAGTCGACATCCATATACATACGATCATCATCGTCGACGGGATCCACACGAGCTCTAGCAGCGGCAGCAGCAGCCTCAGCTTCAGCCATCTCGATACGAGTGTAAGGGCGCACCATCGCGTTCCTCTCCTCATCATTAACTTGGGCATCCCGCATACCCATCTTGCAGATTGCCTCCCAATCTAGAGGCGACGAGAAGGTCTTCTCCTGGATCTTCTCATCTACCAGGTCAACCCCCAGACGGGTCAGTAGCACTGTAATCATGCGTCCATAGGGTAGATTACCCCTATGACTGGACAATGTTGCACTAATCATAGTCCGCATGATGATGAATGGAAGGCAGACGGGCTGTCGAGTGCATATACTGTATATCAGGAACTGGGTCAGCTGAGAAACCCTCTCATAGTGCCCACTCTGTGGGATCAGATTATGCTGGATAATCTTGCAAAAGACCCGTGGAGCTGGACGCAGATAACAAGCTCTCATCTGCCAACGATCAGGTCGTAGCAGCTGGTTGTCGATCTCTGCCCTCATCTCCATGGAAACAAACTGGGGCTCTCCAGGCGCACAGTACACCATGGGGCCATCATAAGGAATGCCCAGCAGATCGGCCAGTTGCCGATAGTTAAATGAAATGTGCACCCCTTTAACATAGCTGGTGATGCGCAACTCTTGACCCCTCTCAACGTCATTGTAATTCCCCAGCACCTGGAGATTACAATAGAACTGACGCACCAAATCCGGACATGTGCACGCGTCGTAAGTAATGACAGGGAGCCACCCCATATCACCAAATGCTCTCTCTACGTTGAACAAGGCTAGCTCAGCCAAGTTCACCATACGACCACCTTCCACTTTCTTTCGGGCATAGTCGGCATACTGTGCCTCGGCTTCATTAGAACGGAAGAAAAGTGGATCACGCACTCTGGGTACCTTGGTACGAGCCATGGTATCTGCAAAATAAGAAAGAGAAGGAAGACAAGGGGTTAATAGGATAAAAAAATCCGAAATTGATTTGATAACGACATAAGTTGACCATAAAGCCTCATTCCTCACCATACAAGTGGGCATGAGAACTTACGTAGGTTTAAACATACCCTACAACCCACATGCAGTAGAAAATTTTAACTGACGATGTCCAATTTGAAAAAATTCAAGAAAAATCAAAATGTCGACAAATTAGGGCAAAAAAAAAATAAAGGGAAAAAAAATTCAAGTTTTTCGATAACCAACCGATGAAACTCAGAAATTTTTGAGGGCTTTCGTTCCTTGAGACACCAATAACAAAAGCCCCCAATAAAAAACAAATTTTTACGGTTGGAAAAAGTTTAATTTGAAAAATACGAGTTAAATGGACGAAAACCTAGAAATGGAAACCTAAAAACAGGTGAAAATGGGAAGACATACCTGTAGGGATGAAGTGGACGTCGAAACCCGGACTAAAATCGACCCACAACAGTGGAGTAGCACTGTAGCAACTCAGAGAGGAGAGGCGAGTCGAAACGGGAGGGAAATAATAAGAAATGACCCAAAATTGGATCTTAAAAATCAGATTTTTAATCTGAGGGTCGAACAATTTGACTAGAACAATCGACCCTCGAATCGACCCTCCCATCGACCCTCGGCTCTCAGGAATCTGACAGAAAACTAAGGGTCGGAACTGAGGGTCAGACACCCATCGACCCTCGCATCGACCCTCAGCTCTCGGGAAACAGGTCATTCCCAGGGTCGGATACCAAGGGTCGGACATACCATCGACCCTGCATAGAAAAGACAGTATTTTTTTATAAAATGAGCTAGAATTGGTATTGATTATCGGTTAGCGTGCCTACATGAAATATAAGTGACTTCTCACCTATTTTGGATAATTTTCAGGCACCACCAATCACCGAAGGAATTATGTCTAGACGTAGAGTAACCCGACAGACCCGAAATGCAGTTCCACCACCACCATCCGTGGAGGAGACTAGTCAGGAAAATAATTATGCATCGGGTAATCCAGAACCGGCAAACCCTACAAATTTTCCACCTCCACCACTAGAGTTAGCAACCTTGGTGATGAATCTGGCACAACAGCTGCAGCAGATGCAACACGCACAAGCCCAGATGCAAGTTGCCATGGGCATTATGTTTCAAGCTACTCAGGCTGTACCCATGCACACGAGACAAGCCGGCGAGTAGACCGGTGGATAACCACCCAGCTCATCAGACACCTCCATAACCTGCTGCACCGATTCCAGTGCAGGTTCCAGAAGTAGCTCAGGGTGATTATCAGTATCCACACCATATGTTTGGGGTAAACCCCCAAAATCAGCTGGACCACTCCCGACTAGTTGAGAGATTTTTGAAGATGAAACCCAAAGAATTCAATGGCAAACCGTCTGATCCGTTGTGGCCAGCCCACTGGATAGACGAGATGGAGAGAAATTTCCTCATGATGACTATCACAGAGGAAGAGAAAGTACTATGCGCCACTGTGAGGACATGGGAAAAAAAATCAATCTTCTTGAATTGAAATTTTCAATTTAGATTTATCCTCATTTTAAAATTGAATTTTCATATAATTAAAGTTGTCTACCCTCATTACATTCAAACTGGGACCTGGAAAGTTCTCACTTTCAGATCCCATCCACTCATGCCAATGGAGGGTATGAAGACTGGAGTCGCCACCTAGATAAGGTCTAGGACCTATAAATGATGTCCCTCAACGGAGGAACACTAATGACTCGCGCAAATGGAACGGCTATCTTGTCTCACCAAAGACGGGTAAGTGTCAAATTACGAGTTGGGAAGGTGTTAGGCACCCAACTCGCCCGGTTAAACCGGTCTCCCTAAATCCTATCCTTTCCTACAGTTTGTGAATGCTTGGGGCTGTCTAAATACATTACAAGGTAAAAGGGGGAATCCTAAGTTAATTTCTAATTCTTTGTTAACTAAGCATGGCATAAGCTGAAATTAAACAAATTAGACAAGAAAAATAATTATAAAATGAATTAAAGAATTAAAAGAATAGCTTAATTATACATCAAAAGAAAGGAAAAAAAAGATATATAACATATGACCGAGGTCTGGAAAATCCCGAGCCGCCACGTATCCCCTCAGGCGGCGGAATCAGGCCAAACGTAGTTCGGGGGGGTGTGTAACTACAAGTGTGTGCAAGAGAAGAGGGACGCTCCAAAATGTTGAAACGCATCCCAAGCGATGGACGCTCCCCTAATCATGGAACACATCCAATGGTGAGAGATGTCCCCACAACAAGGTGGGACCCATCTCGTTGTTGAGGTACTCCCTATCACAAGGAAGTCCCTCGGTGAGGTAATCCCATAATACATGGAACTTACCTCAATTTGAGGTGTGTGTGTGAAAATGATGCTCCCAAAATATTGGAACACATCCGAAGGATGAGATGTTCCCACAAAGTTGGAACCCATCTCGGTGTACAGGTATTCCCTTCCACAGTGGAAATCCCTTCCCGAGGTAATCCCATAATACATGGAACTTACCTCAATTTGACCGAGCGTGGAGCGACCAAACTCCCCCGCAGCCTTACGTACCTCTCAAGACCTCTCGTCTCTCGAGAATCAGGTCAGGGCGTAGTTCCCATGGATTGACGAGCCATGGACACGCGTGGCAACACTCAGGGAAAGGCCAAATGCCTCGCCTCCCCACACACGGGGGTACACTAAATCTCACTCACATCCCACATTCGGGATGCCCGGGTGGACCGTCCGTCGGACCACCAATCCTATGCATACATCTACCCAATCGCACATTTTTCATTAATATATATTTTTGATACAACGATTTCCCACACTCTTGGATCCAATCCTAGGGTTGGGTGGGCTCGTTTCTAAATGGGCCCACGAAGGGCAGCTGAACTCATTGGAGTCCCCTAACCAATCACGGAAGCAAACATCCTAACATACATCTATCAAAATTGGATGTCACTGAACCATTTGGGGGGTATGGATGATGCCTTCAAATTAAATCATACAAATGTATAAGCATATAGGCATGTGGATGGAAATTAGATAAAGCATGTGATTCAAGCATGTATAACAAAGATATACTATCAAACATGGGGTTAAAATAACATGCAAAGAAGTGAATGATCATATTATACGAGGGTTGAACCACCACAAGCTGGATCAAGATAAACCATCCTAGACCAAACTAAACTAGCCCACTAGAACCCAACTCTAAACTAAACTAAACCAGCCCCGTATAACCCAAACCAGACCGAATCATAAGCCCAACTCTAGCCTAACTCGAACCGACCTAAGCATACATGGAACCCCAACCTAACCTAGGTCCAATCAAATAAAAGGAATCAAACCAGTCTCAATCAAACAAACCCAAACCCGAACCAAACTAAACCCATAGACCGCACTAGCCAATTCAAGTTGACACTCAAGCAATCAAAAGAAAACCAAATCTGGTCCTAACCCAAACTTGGACCAACTTATCATAAACCCATATCTTATAGACTCAACAAACCTAAATTGAACCAACCCAAACCCCAACTCCACTCAAACCAAAACCCATAAACCAAATCTGATCCAACCCAAACCCGTACCTAAATTAACCCAACAAACAATTTTAGACTTAGGCCAAGAGATCCCAACCTAGACCCACTTGGACCCGGACCAAACTAGGGCTTCACTAACCAAGCCTGAACCAAACCAGCATAAAATGGATCTAAAATAAACCCAACTCAAGCCACGCAGAATGCATTTTAATCGGGTTCTCCCGAAAAAATAAAAAAATAAAATTAACGAACTCACCTCGTCGACCGAGATCGCCGGCCGGGGGAGCTACTCCTTCCTTCACGGGCGGCGGTGGCTGAGCTCCTGCCGCCCTCTTCTTCTTCTTCTTCTTCTCCCTCTCAGCTGTTCTTCTTTTTTTTTTATTTCGAATCGGCAGCTATGGTGCTGCCTTCCTTCCTCTACGGGCGGCGGCAGTGCCGCTGTTTCTTCTTCTTCCTCTCTCTACTTCTCCTTCTTTCTTCTTCTTCTTTCTTCTTCTTTCTTCTTCTTCTTCTTCTTTCTCCGCTCCTGTTTTTTTTTTTTTTTCTTTTTTCTTTTTTTCTCTTGCGGAGCAGCAGAGCTGCTCCTTCTCTCTCTTCGACGGCGGCGGCTCTGCTGCCGCGCTTCTTCTTCTTCTTCTTCTTCTTCTTCTTCTTCTTCTTTCTTCTTCTTCTTCTTCTTCTTCCTCCTTCTTCCTTCTCTTTCTTTCTTTCTTCTTCCTCCTTCTTCCTCCTTTCTTCTTTCTCTTTTTCTCTCTTTTTTTTTTCTGTTTTTGTTGTTTTTTTTTTTTCTCTTGGAGCAGCAGCCAGAGCTGCCTCCTCTCTCTTCGACGGCGGCTCTGCTGCCTTCCTCTTCTTCTTCTTCTCCTTCTTCTTCTTTCTTCTCCCTTCTCCTTTTTCTTCTTCCTTCTCTTTCTTTCTTTCTTCTTCCTCCTTCTTCTCCTTTCTTCTTTCTTTTTTTTCTCTGTTTTTTTCTCTTTGTTTTTGTTCGTTTTTTTTTCTTTCGAGCGCCGCAGAGCTGCTCCTCTCTCTTCGACGGCATGCGGCTCTGCTGCCGCCTTCTCTTCTTCTTCTTCTTCTTCTTCTTCTTCTTCTTCTCCTTCTTCTTCTTTCTTCTCCCTTCTCCTTTTCTTCTTCCTCCTTCTTCCTTCTCTTTCTTTCTTTCTTCTTCCTCCTTCTTCTCCTTTCTTCTTTCTTTTTTTCTCTCGTTTTTTTTTTTTTTTTTTCGTTTTTTTTTTTTTTTCTTTCGAGCAGCATGCTGCTCCTTATACTCACCAAGGGGCCGATGAGGGAGGGGGCCCGAGGCCGGAAACCGGCAAGGTTTTGGGGCAGAGTCGGGGAGGAGGGGTGAGGTGTCGACCTCTCCCTCTTCCCCGCAACTTTCCCTCACGCTCTCTCTTAATCTCTCTTTCTCTCTTTTCTTTCGCTTTTTATTTATTTATTTTTTTTTATTTTTTATTTATAATTTTTTTTTTTTTTTTTTTGGGCTCCGATCCCTCTTTTGGGGATCGAGATTTGACAATTTTTTTTTTTTTTTATTTCCTTTTATTTTATATATATATATATATATAAATATATTTCTTTATTTATTTTTTTTTTTTTTTTTTTTTTTTTTTTTTGGTAATTATTATAGTTATTTTTTATTATTATTATTTTTTTTATTAATTAAAAAAACAAATTTTATACCCCCTCTCATTGCGGGTGGTACCCCAATGAGAGCGGGGATCCTCAAATGGCAAAATCGGGCGCCGACAGGATACCCTCTTCGGTCGAAATTACACTAATTGAGACTGAAGACAAAAAGACCCCAGTTTTGCCACAACCATTATTGGAAAGCTAAGAAAAACAGAACATGGGTTCTCTTGAGTAGTGGTCATGGCAACCTTGGAACTCTCAAAACGAACCCGAAAAACAAAAGATGAGCTTTCACGCATTTCGCGGAACCGCTCGGGGAGATTATTCCCGAACAAAGGAACCAAATCTCAAAGCGAAACTGACACCTCCTACACGCGAGCTCCAAAGTCAGAATCGAAGACGAGCTTTCACGCATTTCGCGGAACCGCTCGGGGAGATTATTCCCGAACAAAGGAATCAAATCTCAAAAGCGAAACTGACACCTCGCACACGCGAGCCCCAAAGTCAGAATCGGAGAAGCCACGCATTTTGCGGAATCGCTCGGGGAGATTATTCCCAACAAAGGAATCAAATCTCAAAAGCGAACCGACACCTCGCACACGCCGAGCCCCAAAGTCGAATCGAAGGCGAAGCTTTCACGCATTTCGCTGGAACCGCCGGGGAGATTATTCCCGAACAAAGGAACCAAATCTCAAGAGCGAAACCGACACCCGCACATGCGAGCCCCAAAGTCGGAATCGAAGGCGAAGCTCACGCATTTCGCCGGAACCGCTCCGGGAGATTATTCCCGAACAAAGGAATCAAATCTCAAAAGCGAACCGACACCCCGCACACGCGAGCCCTAAAGTCGGAATCGAAGGAAGCTTTCACGCATTCCGCTGAACCGCCGGAGAGATTATTCCCAAACAAAGGAATCAAATCTCAAAAGCGAAACCGACACCTCGCACACGCGAGCCCCAAAGTCGAATCGAAGACGAAGCCACGCATTTCGCGGAACCGCTCGGAGAGATTATTCCCAAACAAAGGAATCAAATCTCAAAAGCGAACTGACACCTCGCACGCCGAGCCCCAAAGTCGAATCGAAGGCGAAGCTTTCACGCATTTCGCGGAACCGCCGGGAGATTATTCCCGAACAAAGGAATCAAATCTCAAAGCGAACCGACACCTCGCACACGCCGAGCCCCAAAGTCGTAATCGAAGGCGAAGCTTTCACGCATTTCGCGGAACCGCTCGGGAGATTATTCCCGAACAAAGGAACCAAATCTCAAGAGCGGACCGACACCTCGCACACGCGAGCCCCAAAGTCGAATCGAAGGCGAAGCCACGCATTTCGCGGAACCGCCGGGGAGATTATTCCCGAACAAAGGAATCAAATCTCAAAAGCGAACCGACACCTCGCACACGCCGAGCCCTAAAGTCGAATCGAAGGCGAAGCTTTCACGCATTTGCGGAACCGCTCGGGAGATTATTCCCAAACAAAGGAATCAAATCTCAAAAGCGAACCGACACCTCGCACACGCGAGCCCCAAAGTCGGAATCGAAGACGAAGCTTTCACGCATTTCACGGAACCGCTCGGGGAGATTATTCCAAAACAAAGGAATCAAATCTCAAAGCGAACCGACACCTCACACACGCGAGCCCCAAAGTCGAATCAAGGCGAAGCCACGCATTTCGCGGAACCGCTCGGGAGATTATTCCCGAACAAAGGAACCAAATCTCAAGAGCGAACCGACACTCGCACACGCGAGCCCCAAAGTCGGAATCGAGGCGAAGCTCACGCATTTCGCGGAACCGCCGGGGAGATTATTCCCAACAAAGGAACCAAATCTCAAGAGCGAACCGACACCTCGCACACGCGAGCCCCAAAGTCGAATCGAAGGCGAAGCCACGCATTTCGCGGAACCGCCGGGAGATTATTCCCGAACAAAGGAATCAAATCTCAAGAGCGAACCGACACTCGCACATGCGCAGTCCCAAAGTCGAATCGAAGGCGAAGCTTTCACGCATTTCGCGGAACCGCTCGGGGAGATTATTCCCGAACAAAGGAATCAAATCTCAAAGCGAACCGACACCTCGCACACGCGAGCCCCAAAGTCGAATCGAAGACAAGAGGCCGTGCCTCAACGAATAAGAACCCCGTTAGCACAAACCGACAAAATTGCCGACAAAACCGAGATATCCTATACTCGGTAGGATCCCAACCAACAAGAGGTTCACCGGGCGATGCACGGGATGAATCAAAAGATACGCCAGCTCAAGGCAACTATACAAGAGTTAAATACCTAAGACAGTATCAAGCATCAATCATGAGATGAATAACGCATTAAATGGTGATGAAATAACTAAGATGAACAACGAAGGAATTTCCATTCAAGGTCAGAAGTAAACATCACAATAGCAGCGTACTAAATGTAACATCATCAGTGCATACAAGAACAGAGAAATGTTAATTCAGTAACAAAGACCGGGATATCCCTAAGGGACAAACACTTAGATAGGGGGCAACAGTAGGGTTCTAGTCAAAACCATGGTAGACCGGTTCCCCGTGTAGAGGCAATGTTTCCAACCAAACCGGAGTTAGCTCTCTACAAGGCCTGGCTCATCAACGCATTCATGCACGTGAGGCGGTAGGCCATGCCGTTGATGAAGTCGATTCGGAGAGTAGAACGCTGTATGTGTAAGACCCATAAATTGGACATGAGTGCCGCCGTGGTGCTCGCTCACGACGCGATTCTCTCTCCACCAACTACAACTCCACCGGATGTCCGCAGATCTGATCATGGTGAGACGCCTTGGCCAACCGTCTCTTTGTGGAAGTCTCGCACCATTGGCTCTCCCCAAGATTGGTTATGTGTGAACTTAGGAACCTGTAAACCCGGAATCGACTCAATCTCTCCGTAAGCCAACACCGTAGCAGGTGTGGCGAACCTATAAATCGATCCAACTCGAACTTGCCGTTACGCCTTGCCATCACATCAAGACCGTTCAAAGTTTCGCTAGAACAGCTTGGTATAATATCACCACCGTCATTAGCATGGATAATGAGGTCCACTATGGCAGGGGACTCTCAGGCGCTTCGGCTCCTTAGCAAGTAACGAGCGATCATGCAAGAGATGAACACTCTCCTCTCTCGTGCCTTTGCTTGGAAGTCTTCGTGGTCTTTGCGTGCATACCTTTTGGTCATTTCCCGGATGTCCAATCCCCCCATTCTTGAAGAAAATTTTGACTTCTTCCTTGCTCCACTCGAAGTGTTCTCGGATCTTCCCGCGTACTCACCCCGGCCCGAGGCTTGAAGATCTTCTCCCCGTAAGGGTACATCGTACAAGCCCCGAATTCCTCCACCGTAGGGCACATCATTGCATCACCGAATTTGAAGACGTGCACTGAGGGGTCCCAAAATTTTACGACCGCTTCAATAGACCAGACAGAGGCTCATATTCTCAAGGCCACATAGAGCTTCGAGATGATATGTCTTTAAAGGTGAGGTATCTCTCCAGTAGTTGAACCATTCCCACTTCTTAAGACTTTTGTTCATGTTGTCGCACAGCTATCAAACAAAAGGGTCAGCCTTGTACATCACAAAAGTAGTAAACAAAGGGTTCAAGTCCACAATAAAGTGTTCATACAGGCTTGAGAGGTCTCCCACTTAGGAGTGCATAAACATGAATATTTAAATGCATTCTAATAAATCATGTATAGCTTTACTCGCATATTATAGCTAATGTCGTGCCCTACATCCTAATAGTCGACCAAGTGCAAAGAAGATGAAGGCCTAGCTAGGCTGATAAGAAGTTGTCCACATGGTTGACCATGGGAGGATCTTTGGGCTTCTTTATGTGGAGTGACTGATCCCCAAGAGAGGATGTCACCTTTTGGGCAAAGAAACATGGACCTTGAATTTGGGACGTCGTCGAATGGATGAACGACTGATGAATTCCAATCGAGTTATAGGATCGCAAATGTATAGAATGACCTACTCACAAGAGATAGTGCCATACGTATTCGCTCTCAAAGGAAGGAAGCCAAAGATAAACTCGAGAACCCGTTGGATTGGAGAACGGAGAAGAGTTTCGCCATAGAAGGATTTCTTCCCCGATAATGATGAGAAGGCACCACCTTTGGCTGATAATAAGTCCGATCAGATCGAAGAGGTCCAAGGTTTCACAAACTATGGAAGCCCAATCCCTCTTTTTTCTTCTTTTTTTTTTTTTTTTTTTTTTTTTTTTTTTCAAGGGGTAGAACTAAACATAGTACTTTTTACCTGATCCAAATTTGTCGACATCGTACTTCTTCGCCATCAAGGTCGGTCAACCGTATAGCCTTGCTTGGGAGGATTTCTTGACAATAAAAGGTCCACTCCAGTTTGACGGAACTTACCCCTAGGGTCGGTATGGGAGCCCTTGCTCTTTTTAGCACCAAGTCTCCAACAATCAAATGACGAGGATGTACTTTCTTGTTGAAGGTGGCAGCAATCCTCCTCGATACTTCTTTGAATTGTCCGCAGCCCTCATCCTTTTTCATCAATAAAGTTCAATTCCTCATATCTCGCCGCCTCCATCTCGGCCTCGTGAGATCTTAGACTCCATAAGGGTCCTCAAGGAGGGGACCTCTAATTTACTGGAAGAACTCCCTCCATGCCATAGACCAAGGAGTAGGAGTTGCTCCTCGTAGATGTTCTAACCGGCGATAGGCCCATAAAGCATGAGGAAGCTTATCCGCCCGGCCAGGTTAGTTTGCGCCATCCTTCGCAGGATAACCTTGATGTTCTTGTTAGCCGCTTCGACTGCCCCATTCTCCCCAGGTGATAAGGAGAAGACCTATGCCGATTGATATGGAACTTCTCACACAAGTCTTGCACCTACCCCCTAAAATGTGTACCTTGATCGGATATCAAATCCTCAAACATGCCATGGCGGCAAATGATGTACTCCTGTAAGAACTTGGCCACTTTGTTGGCAAGTGAGCTTGGCATAGGACTGTGCCTCCACCCACTTGGTGAAATAATCTATGGCAACCAGGATAAATTCATGTCCATTAGATGCCTTGGGGTTTATCTTCCCAATCACATCTATACCCCAGTCGAAAACGGCCAAGGAGAGCTCAAAGTATGCAACTCCGCTCGGGGGCATGTGGATAAGATTGGCAAACATCCGCACTTGTGACATCTTTTCACAAAGTCAACACACCGCTCCATTGTGTCCCAATAATACCCCAAGCGTAGGGATCTTCTTAGCAAGCATCCTTGCATTCATGTGGGGTCCACATATCCCTTCATGGATTTGTTCGATAACATTCCGGGCTTGTTCCTCGTCGACACAAACCAATTGGACTCCATCATAAGACCTCTTATATAGAATATCTTCACATAATATGAATTGGGCAGCACGTCTCCCTAGGGTTTTCTTCTCTCCCGCCATTGCATGACCAAAGTAGGTATTTAGATTCCCCGATGAAATCCAACTATAGGGGCAAAACCAAGGTCGACCGTCTGTCGTCCGCAAGCATTGACTTCTTCATCCATGTAAGCCGGCTGTATCATTCTTTCAATTATCAAAGGTTGCATCTTCTCATTTGGATTACCCCCAATCATTGACGCTTAGCGCTGCTAACGCATCAACAGATCGATTTGTATCTCGTGGGAAGTAGCCAAAATCTATTTCTTTGAATTTACTCGCCAAGACCTGAGCCCAATGTTTATAAGGTACGAAGCTTCATCTCTTGTCTTCCGCCTTTCCCCGACTTGATAGATGACGACCGAAGAATCTCCATGCACTTTCAATTTCTGTACACCAAAGGATAAGCCGCCCGGAGTCCTCTCACACAAGCCAGACTCGCAATATTATTTGTGCATTCGAACTCCAAACGAAAAAGACAAAGGTATGAAGACACCGTTGGGATCGACTAACAATACCCCCGCTCCATATCCTCGATGATTTTCCGCCGTCAAAGAACATCACCCAAGTGTCGCCCCCGCCCCTTCTTGAATAATGGAGACTTCTTCGCCAGAAATACGTCCCTCCAATTGCTTAATATTTCCCTTCGATTGGGAGTGATGACAAATGCTCAGCGATCACGCTCCCTTGATAGACTTTTGGTTCATGTAGGTAATATCAAACTCCGAAAGCAGCAACAACCACCGTGCCATTCTTCCCTGCCAAGGCTGGTTTCTCAAAAGGTACTTGATCGGGTCCATGCGGGAGATGAGGACAATAGGATATGAGAGCATGTAATGTCTCAATCTCCTCGCTACCCA